>VOMN01114434.1:0-29006 GCA_014899125.1 Orchestia grillus | reverse complement strand
CTACTACTTATTCAAAGTTTAATTAGGGCTCATGGCGCTTGCAATCATCATAAGAGTTGTTGGTCATTATTTCCACCATCGGAAACGTAGTTTTGTTAAAAACTTTTTTCATGGAAACGTATTATAAAACTGAGCTACTAATTCCTCAACGATCTACGTACGTTCCGCATACAATTTTTCAGAAGAATTTGTCCATTAATTAGACAATTCTTACCAATTGGGGGTCTTAAACTCATTTCTAATGCTTTATATGAATGTCAAAGATTTCAGGATAATTTAAAGTGAACCAGGAAATTTGTTGATGTACTGTGTTTATTTCATAATCGTTGCACAGTGTTCTCATCAATTGTGATCCCCCACGTGGCATGGGGTAGGCTGAAGGCTGAAAGGCGAGGTTTATAGGTTTGCTATCCTTTGTTATGGGGACTGGCGTCTCCAGAGGACCTCAGCTCTTGGAAGGCCCTCGATACCTCCTTCCTCTATCGTTCGTGCCCTGTTTGCTTTTTTGCATTATCATGTGTTCTTCTCTGATTATTCTATATCTTTTCTTCCTCTTCCTTTTTAACTTATTGTTTCTATGCGTAGGGGATCCTGTGTAGAACACACCTTGTATATAGGTTCTCCATTCCCTAAAATCCATATTAAATGGTCCCTTCTCTTTCGGTGCAAGATAGTTCGAGTTACTGATATGCTGCTGTCCTTGCTACTACTATCATCTATTGGGAAATTTTATCACCTAAATAGTACACTACGCAGAGCTGCGAGCAAAATTTTGGGGGTTTTGTATCTACTGTAAAATGGTTCAGTTATAGCCTTGTAGAAGAATTATGGGGATATTTTAAACGATTCAAGAAGTCCTGATATAAACAGCGTTATAGCAGTGGTCTCTAAAAATCTATTCACACCGTGTCAACAACAGACAACTCTGTGGCCAAATTCTGATCGAAGCTTTGAAGTAATGTCGCAATTTATATTTTTCTAGAAGTGCTTGCTGATTGGGATGCCACTTAATTGTTGTTGTAATTCACACTTAACACTGAAATAAAATTACATGATTTATTCCAGCATTCAAATTATCTTCAACACTACTTTTCATAGCTTCCTTGCTATCGATATCGTAAGTAGATGCACCACTTACGGGCCACCGTATATTGTAATTTTTGGCACTTTTGTAAAATTGTCATTGATTTTTACATTCCATTATCATTGTGAGGCGGCGCGAATCAGACTGAAAGCTTACATAATTACCTTTTGAATTATACATAATAATTATATGCGGTAGGGATCAAACAGACTTGTTAGGGGCAATATTTACCATCGAATATTATTTTTACATAAAGTTATTTGTTCCAGTTCGAACCAGTTTATGACACAACTTTAAAATAAGTGAAGAAACTAAGATGCTTTATTCTTCACTGTTTGAGAAGTTGTTCACATATCACAAAAAACACAGATCGTCCAGAATTGAATTTTTTTCGAAATCAATCAATAACATGTAAGCTTCCGGGGAAGGAAAACATCGACGTCTGTGATTTCGTTGCGAAAGTTTATTTACTTGTGTATAAAGGCTCATTCAGTGTTTCACAGCAGTTCAAGTCCAAAGGAGTATTTGAGAAGCGTAAAAATTTTACTAAGGTGGATGACGTAAACCCCACTGATCCACGAGTATTATTTCTTATGGAATTGTTAGGAAAAATATTTTGCTTTATGAACTTTTTATTACTTTGATAGAAGCTCCTTTACTCATCGTTACTAATTTTACAGTTGAATTCTGATTTTTAGATAAAGCAGGAGAAAATAATGATCCGGAATAGGTTCTGTAAAAATTTACATCAAGCTAAAGGGGCGGTGCTAATGAGTCATATCAAATTGAGGAGTGACTTTGGTAAAAGAGGCGGTACTCGCTTAAAGAAATGGGAGGAGACTACGAAGATAACTTCAATTTTGAAGTAGATGGGGAGGAGTTTGAGCTATAGAGGAGGGACTGAGAAATTAAGGATAGAGGTGATTGGCTCGGCTGCGTATCAACCCCGAGGCCTACTCAGTTCCTCTCGTGACTCGTTGTGGTGTGTATGTCGCTTGTGTGGCTCCGTGTGTTTGTACCGGCGGTTCTATATAATTCAGTTATACGTGTTAGTAACGTATATTCCATAGAGTGCTGCAAATGAAGCTGTGATCGTGCTTATGTTCACGAGTGAAAGTTTGATTCTAGAGAATAAGCTTGAATTTAATCTTCTCATCTTGATTCATTTGGAAACTCGTTTCGGAATGTAATAACGAAGTTAGCCCTAGTTTTATCTCCATGATATATCTACATGTTCACTACGTACTTGTTTTACTACACTGTATCGTTAAGTATGGCGGCTTAAGCAAACTATATGCGTGAGACATCTGTGAAGATCGAGCGTGAACTTCTGTTAGCGGCGGAGAGTGGGATCGGCGGGCTGCGCAGGCGGCCTTGCATCGTCTGCCCTTAGTTATCAGATTTGTTACTGAGAACGATGTTTTCTGAGTAAGTGAAATTTAAAGTAAACATTCTTTTTCAGTAGCGTATAATTGTTTTAAATGATTGGAATGTTATAATATTGCAGTTGACATCACAATTTTGCGTAAAACTTGCTATTATTATAAGTATACCTCTGTATCTCAGTAATACCTATGTATCATCAATGGTAGAAACAGTATCTATCCAGAAAATTGCTAGAATTGCCTGTCAGCCGAGAGTCTTGTTTTCTCACACAGTCAATGGTGATTCTCAATGAATGGATGTTCTCGTTTAGCGTGGTTTGAATTGCTCACAGGCGTTCTTCAATGCTATTCAGAAATCTGCAAAATTCCGTAATATCCATTTATGTAAAATTTCTACATTGTATCAACGGTTTCTGCAACAAAAACTGAAAATTAATGTGGATTTCATATTGATCAATTTGATTTTGCGTTGTGGAAAGCTATAGCCCCATGGTTAATCATTTTTGTGTGAAATTGAATTCTGTTCATTTTATTCAATAGTTTACATTCATAATTCTGAAGTTCAGTTAAAGTTACGCAGGTAAGCTACTACATCATGAATGTAGTAAACCCTTTTCGTTACGTATGACGAGATCTCTGATGTTTGCCAGTAAAACTATTAATGTTTTCGAATAATAGGACCCCTCAGGGGCCATCGGCTAGGTAATTTGGCAAGGTTCGGCAGGTTTGTATAACGTGCGCTATGGGGACTGACGTCCTGAGGGGGGTAGATATCCTCACCTGTAGATAAACCTTCGAGACGTCTTTCATTTCCACTTTACTTCCTTCAATTTTCACAATTACCATACCTTCTTCTCTATCTCCTTTTTGCTTTTTCTTTCTTTTCATTCTTTTCTGTACGCGTGTGATCTGGTGTAGGAACACATCTTATGCATGCAGCTACTGTTCTTTACAGTCCCACACTAAATTGTCCCTTCTCGTTCGGCACTACATAGTCTGGGTCACTAATGCGCTGCAATCTGTACCACTACAATAATATATTAGGATAATGGGATACTGATATAAATCAGTCTGTTTTCGCCGTACTGTCGATAATTATCTAAACGGCGTCGATATCTGTCCTTGGGCGGCCGAAAATCTACATGCTTCGACAAAAATGCTAGACTGAGTAGAGTGTTGAGGTATCATCGTCCTTAATTAAATTACACACATCAGTAAAATAGATACATTTATGACAATGTTTTGTGCGATGGTGGAGCCGTTTGAGCCAGTAAACGTAAGTTAGGTTATGTGATTCCGTTCCTTGGAATGTATTTTACTTCTTGTTTTAATACTGTAAACTAGGAGTGAGAATTGATGAAATTGGACTCTGAAGGATAGGTCACTGTTTTATTTATGTTCGAAATGTCAGCTTCACTGTTTCGTGCTCTACAAAAAGCTCTTATGCTATCGAAGTTAATTTTACTTCGTTGCGAAAGTGTTGTGAATCAAATAGTTCCTTGGTGTGTGCTGCTCATTTGGGTTTGTTCCAGTTCGCTATTTAGCATGGATGTGAACTACATTGGAAACTCGATTTTCGCCATTAATCCGTTCGGAAAACGTTTACGATAAATGTATATACCTTAACTTGCGTAATATTTCTTTCAAATATAATCCAAGTTCAATAATTCAAATGAACATTCATTCTAAAATCGGAAACCGAAGCCTGCGAAAATTTAGGCATGCGAAAAATGAGATCTTGATGTTATAATTTCATTGCTCTTCGTTTTTAAACTGAGGATGTCATCATTGTATAATTCAGTATATCATATCTTTCAGGTATGAAAAATTTCTTAGTCTCGTCCCATGTAATTGCAAATTGTATTACACTTGAAGTGGTTTTCACTTGTAATTTTTTCAAAGTCATATTAAATAGGGATTATATTGTAATGCAAAATGTATTATAAATTGGAAGATGGACCCTTTAGTCAAAAAATATTGAATTAGTGCAAACAATCGCGTTTGAATAGCCAAACCATTGTAGCGTTAGTTCAATTTTGATCCTTTTAAAGAAAATTTGTGTCTCAACCTAGTTTCGAATTTAACATGCTCCATTCACGGGATATTTGAAATTTCAACAACTTTCGCTCTATAAAAAGATTTAAACGAGCCATACGAGTCGTTGAGATTCTGTAGTACGTATACCTATGTGTTCAGGTTCTTACGTAAAGCAGATTCAGGAGCATTTGGTTTGAAGTCTTGAATGTAAGGGTTATGTGTTTTTTTTTTGTTTCCTTAATTTTCTTTGCGAGAACGAAGCTTACGTCTTGTTTCTGGAATCTTACATTTTGGAAATTTTGCTTTAATTAGCTCTACCTGCCACATTCTTAGCTTAGCATTTTTTTGGGTTACTTACTCAGTACAAAATGTTCCATTCAAATGTGCCTGATTGCAGATTTTGGTTGATGTATCAATGTGACGGGGGTTGACCGATTTAAACTTAACGATTCATGATTCAATTTGACGACTCGTGAAACAATTCCGATGTCTCATGGTGCGTAAATTGTTTTATTATATTCACTTATATACGCATTTTATCATTAAACATGACCTCGTATTCACCAAACCCCAAACATAAAAGGGGCGAAACCTGTAAACATATGCATTGAAATGATATACCCTGATAATACTTGAAATCATATCAAACCCTCAGATTGGTAGCAATACCTCGAAGGTGTGAAATACGATATCGAAGTCTATTTTATCTTCATTAATAGGCATAGAAGGATGAGAAAAATGCGTTAGTATTTCGTTTTTTATTAGTTTCTTGTCTTTGAATTGAATTTACACACGTTTAATTTGTTTTGGTTAGTATTGGTATCTACCGCTACTTATCATAAACTTGTAATGTTAGTTGTACGATCGGTGTGCCTCATTGACTAGCATGTGTTCAAAATAGGACTTTTTGTATTGATCTCCTGTGGTATGCATATTGTAGTGAAATTGTTCTGCGTTTATTCAAACATGGTTGCAAGAAAGGGAATTTTTCACTTGTGATTGGTTCATGTACGTGAAAGACATGAAACAAGCATTTGCATGAACAGCACCATTCTACTACGTCAAATATACTCAACGTTGGAATATTGGAACACGAGTAGCCTGCCGATATAAATAATATTACTTCACGAACCTCGGAATAAAGGTTTTCGTTTTCTCTGGTTAATGTACGTATGAATTTATTCCTTTTTTCTATGCTAGCATATGGTATTTAATTACTCATTTTGCTGATAGACTGCACTCCTTTTCAAATGCCAGTCTAGCTTCACCCGTCAACTTGGCATATGAGGGTTAGTTGAAAATGCTCTGACTCGTACGACTGATTATGTGGAGGCTGTATTTAACATTGTGTAGGCGTGCAAACTTTTGTCTAGCAAGTTTCAAATATCTGATTTCCCTTTTGGGAACTGAAATTGCAACGTCCCGACTTGAGCTTCGCTCTTGTGATCGATTTGTTCCTTCCAATCAGAGATGCGACATGTGTATAGCAGTGCCCCTGGCATCTTCTCACTCTACATGTGGAAGAAATGTATGTAGCGGTAACAGAGTCGAATTTCCATGGATTTTAGGTAACGGCAATGTTTCTTAATGAAATTACTGTTTTCGAGTAGGTTTTGAGACGCTTAATTACACTGCAAAAATTAATGTCAAGTTGCCGAAATGGGCGTAACTTCAGAAGAGCAGATGTAGAAAGTATTCACTAAACCAAAGGCATATAATTGTTCGGCAGTATGATGTTTAACTTTCGTATGTCGATGTGACGGCGATGTAACTAGCTTACTATTCAACTCCTGTAATTGTCTTCCTTGCAGATTAACTCCCTGGAATACATTAAATTGCTATGCCTAAAGATCGTGTTGAATCATACGATAGATGCATGAGGTAAATTTTTTTATGATAGTTTTCTTTTACATCAGTATCCTTTAGAGTCGTTGGAGCTAAGAAGTCGGCTTTGTTATCTAATTAATTTTTATTTTACTATGTGTTAAAATTTCTATTTGGCGAGATCTTGCTGCTCTTTACCCTTCGTTGGTTGTTTGAATGAAAAATTGAATGCTCTAAATATATTTGGTTTTCTACCCTAAGTATATTTAATTGTTTGGTAACGTATACCGATAACGATTACAAGTTTTACCGGCTGTCTGATACTCACAAAAGTAGGAGGTGATATTCGAAGACGTTTTGTTTGCAGAAGGTTTGACAATTTCAAACGGTAGTGTCACCATCTGTCAGAGGTCAAAATGTTGAGAATCGAGTTGTAAGTCTGGAGCTTACAATAAAGTCTGTACATCCAACACTGTGGCCTGAACTTCAGTAATACGAAGTCAATATGCAGAGTTCAAATCAAAATTTAAATTCTGAAATTTTTGACATCAAATCTTTCAATTCGATCGTTGAAGTTACGATGCAGGATTTGGTTCCGCGAGTAGGATACTAGAGGAGCGTGTTCGATATGTAGATCGTTGTCTAGACACTCGATCTTGAGAAAAGGGTAAGAAATTTAGCGATTTTCCATGTATTTACTCGGCAAATTTGGAATTATGAATTTTTTTAATATGACCTAGCTATTATTAACTAATATGAGGCTCTCTACTGACGTATTGTCTGTTCACTTGTAAGATCGTATCCTCTAATTTCAGTGAATTTTAACTTGAAAAACAGAAATTATTGCAGCATCACTCTTTGATGCCTATATGGTAAGAAAATATGCACCTAAATTATCGTGCGTCGAATCTTTGTTTTTCTGAGAAATCATGAAAAAATGCACGCCGCTTACACGTATGAGAGATGTAGGGACACAGCAACATATGAAGGCATTGAGGTTACTTGTAATATTTTTAGCTCTTCGAAAGTACATTTTTAACTTTACCAGGAATAATCAGAATTAGTACGATGCACGGTCTTCTATCTTATGCCCAAATTTAAGGCTTATCCCAGGTTACCCTATTTACCAAATCTGATATTTTGGGATGAACAGGTCCTACAACTCTGCGTTCCTTCTTGATGATGCTGTATTAATTTTAGTTATTGATAGAAAAAATTAAGGTTCCAGCCTGTTATTTTTAAACCCTATTTTCGTCTTTTTTTTCTATTTTGGCGTTGCGTTTTTTTTATGCTTGACTTATGTGGCTCGGGTATAAATGACCGATGCCTATACTTTGTGGCTGTACGTTGTGTGGTTTGATTGCTGCAATGGTATCCATTTTAGGAGCCACAGCCCTTCAGTACCTTCAATCAATACTCGAAATACAACTCCACTACGCCCATGTTAACGTCTCCCATTAAGCGCGATTGTTGCCCATTCTCAACAAATCCTTTGCTTCTGCCTCATATCCATTATGGGTTGCTCAATCTTCGTTCGAGAAAAGTATAGCTTGAAATCGGTTTCCCTTACTTCTCATTTTTATATTCAACCATCTTTACTTTACTTCGTGAGTTTAATTTGGTACAGTCAGATTTTTTGTCTTAGATTTTGCTGACATTACGGAGGAATCAATACTTTTGATGTTTTGTCTCATTAATGTATACTGGCACCGAAGTCAAATGAAGAAATGTATTTACTACTGGCGACGAATATGGTGTGTCCAATCTCTGTCAATTAAACATCCGTTTCGCTACCGTTCTCTTGATGCTTTGATTCGACTGTGGCCTATCTTCGGATCTTGTTACATATAATTCTTGATTAAATTATAACCTCGGCCAGTTAACTCGGTAGTTTTCCAAGGAATGCCATCAGTGATCACTTATAAATAAGTTTTATCCTCTCATTATTTTACATCGTTCTGGCTTCTTCGTATACAAGCTTACTTTTCATTTTCCATTAGTAACCCATAGTATATAGTCTTGTTATAAATAAAGGTGGTCCGTAATGGCGGATATTTTAATATTTTTGTATGTGCGCCAAAACTTGCATAATTCACACAGACTATTCATCGGTGTTATCAACGTTTAAATTTAAACAACTATTGTGGTATACGTAAGAAATTTAACTCAGAAAATACACTGCATAATATATGCCTGGGAACAACTTCAGCGCATGTTAGTGCACAGGAAATTTGGCGTTTCTCTGTGCGACCCCCATGTTCCAACAGGTTCACCAATGCGCTGCCCCTTCCAGTGCAGTTGCAGTGTTAGGTCATATCTCACTCAACTCTTGCATGCAATGACACTTTTCTGTTGTATTCTGTCTTACACAATTTTTTAATGCAGATACAATAATTTTTCTTTCCTATTAGTTTTGTGCATTACTGTTCAATAAAGGTCGTATGTAAATTAAATTTATTCAAATAAAATGAATATATTTGTCTTAATCCTGAAAGAATTTGATATGATCCCACAGTGCAAAGGGTCCGGGGACCCTTCAGTTAATGAGAGTCTGGTGTGGGTCTAGTTGCTTCACCATACATTTCTTTCCTTTTTTGTTTATTGTGAAGGCTCCTGAAACCCTCTGCAACAGACCATGTCTATTCTGTAAAGATGCCGTGAGCCACCGCCTACTGATTTGGCTGTTCTGTCACTGTGTTCGGCATTGGTTTTTAGTTAAGGAAGCTATATGATTATTTTTCTTATTATTTTTTGACTCAGGTGGTCGATATCTTTCTGTACGGTCTTAAGTTCATCTGTTTTTTTCGTTTGTGGATATATTTTCATGCGCTGTAATTTTTAAAGCTCTGCTGACGGAAATGCTTGAATTCAGCGTATTCTTTTGATACCACCGTGAAATTTTTACGATAATAGCTATGAGTTTTGGATGGTGTTACCTCCCAATTTACCTCCTTCTGTTTTCACTTTTCTTGCTTTGCCGCGTTATGATTGGTAACTCGGTATACGTTTACAGATACTGGACGTATTAGTTCGAACACGTGCTCAATTCATTGAATCATTATTTAATGCATTTTTGGTCCCTCTGCAGCTTTATTTACTGCTTCTATGCACCAAACAATTGATACGTAAAACTTTTCTTGACTATTCTTCTTGCAAAACCTGCTCCAGCTCTTTTAGAGGCTACGTCAGGAGTGGCGACTTCGACGTTGTTACTTCCGAGATGAGGCAAAAATGTCAAGGTCTGGAAATTTTATTGGATGGTCCTTGTGTTGGAGCTCAGGACCCCTTGAACTGTGTGTATTGGAAGAGTATCATCTTGGAATATGCACAAACCATCGAGGAATAATGGCTTGAACAAGAAGTGGATCTCATTTTTACAAAATATTGAGAAACTTCTTATTGATGTACCTAGTTTGCATGGCCATGCTTTATAGCACACCACAATCGACTGTCCAAACTATCAATGTCATTCCTCTAGCTATCACTGCAACGAGAATAGAGTAAGAACTGAAAGCTTCTAGGAGCTTTCTCCACAGATCAACTTATCTTGTCATTGGGAATAAGGGGAAAGCAGGAGTCGTTAGAGGTTTTCTATCTTCCATTGGGCTTATGAACCTGTGTGATATCTTTACCTCCTAAATGTTTCGATGGAAAAGCATGGCTTTCTCGTTGGTGACTTTTCGTTTTATCCGACTAATAGAGGTCGCGAAAAAAAGTTGCGGTCAAAATCAAGTTAGTCAGGTTTCAATTTTAATTAAGCTCTTCAGTCGCTGAAAGGGTCATAATTTGGTGATTTTTGTTTCACCATTCATCCGTCTCTTTTAGTGGGCAGCGAAGTTGTCAGAATTATTCTTATTTTCGTGAGTTTTTACCCATTAAAGTTTGCCTGTGTTCTTGGTGTTGTAGGTCTTGAAAGTCCAAGGAGGTCAGCTGTTCTGAAGACCAATTCACCTGCACTTTGTGCTCCAGTCATTTTATCTTTTGCCAACTTCGTATGGACATACGTCTTTGCTTACATCATTCGTCAGTGGGATTTGGAAAGAGAAATAGTATGTAAGACAAGAAAACGTACCATCTTTAAATTGAACAATAAGAATTGTAGATACATGCTCATACTCGTGATAGTAATGGGAAGTGGGGTTTAATCTCTTGGCTTCGTTATTATATCCAACCCGTGCATACGCTAGTTTCTCATCACACGTTCCGCATGTACTATGTATTTTACTATGTTTTGCATATCGATGCACTATACTGTATTTTGATAAATAAATTATGCTCCAGGGATTGGTGTTATTTCCATGTGACTTCAAAAAAAANAAAAAAAAACATGAAACGATGACTAAAATAGGTAGCGTCCGTAAAGGGCCCTGTTTATCTCCGATGTTCCCTGAGCGACTTGCAGTGTAGAGCACTGGTTGATAGAGCGTGGTTCTGGTTAAGGTAAATAGGCTATTTTTTTTATTTTTCCGTGTTAAAAATTCACATGTGGCTGAGTCCTCATCATGATGACCTGCTTGAACTCTCTTAACTGTTGCTGTTTTCCTATTTTCGGTTTGATCGCGTTACGGTTACCAACTCAATCTAATCCAGACAAGGAAAGTTGCTCTTTAGCGCCGTTAAGGGTTTGTTGTGAACTTCCGTAAAGTTTAAATAGTGCTTTCTACCTAAATGTAAGCTGTTTGCCCTTTTCTTTTGTATTATTGGCATATATTCTTTCAATTTCGCAATAAGGGGTTGTGATATTATGTTTCACATATGACGTCATCGTATTACAATTGACCATGTTAAGCCTTGTTTTAGTAATTAAAAAAAAAAATACTTCACGTAGCGCAGCCGTTGTATTAAACCGTTCTCTTAGTTTCGTGGATGCAAAATCCGGTCGTCCCAGATCACACGGAAGTCGGCTGAGTCTGTGTTGGGCCTTTCCAGACAATTTTTGTATGGTGGCAGTAGGCCGTTCCAGACGGTGGAGTGGTGTGGTGGTGGAAGTCTGTTCCAGACGGTGCTCCAGACAAGGGTTTCTGCCGCCCCGACGAAGCTTATCGATCAGCCACTTCAGTGCTGCTCTGACGGTCCGAGGAGGTGTGTGTGCGTCGCTGTTGCTGGCCACTCCCCCGCAGCTGTAACCTCTCGTCCTTTGTTTTGACCGGCAAGCTTAGTTTGAATTTATATAAAAATTCGAATGGAGCAAGTGGCTTGTTGCGTCTGTGACCATTAATCCTATAATAGGATGTCAATTTTTTTGGGTAGACACTGTCAATGATATTAAAAGTAGTTTTATTCAACTATCTTGAAACAAAGGACGTTACTCAATTTTGTCAACCGTGTGATAAGCGTACACAGCTGTCACATCCATATCGCTTGAATTTTATATTATTCTCGTAAGTGCCTTTTAAAATAATCCTGCATTAATAGCCAGGTCATTGCCGACGATGATAATTGAGAGAATAATGTTTGAGAACAAAGGAGATATATATTTAGCCGTGCCCCGACCGCTAGCTGGTCAGCTGAGCGATGTGGCGCGTGCTCCCTCCCCGCTGCCCATTTCAGCCCGCGCTTTCGTTTGAATAAATTAAGATTTTCTTTATTAGGAAAGTTAAACGCTGCACTCTATAGTTTCTGATTATTGATGTTTAAGGCCAACTCTTTGTGTCAGAAATGGTTTTTAATATTCCGTTGAGATGGTAAATTTAAGCATGTGTTGGTAAGTTTTGGATATGGCCTGGTATATTAGTTGAAATAATTTTTTTTTTCTGAATTGGTTCATCTGAGCTTGCCCGATTTTTATAATTTTTTTCGGGTAACTCGTTATTTTTCGTATCACAATAGGATAAATGACCCATACGTTCATTTATTTGAAAAATATTTAATATGTTTATCAGAACACGTCGTGATAATTTCTATGCTATTCGTTATTTATTTCCCTCGCCGCGACTCTGGTGGAAGTGCATTGACTGCTTCCGTGTTGTGATTACTTAATGCATTTTGGTCTCGCTCGTTAGTTGTCGAGTTTAGTACGTTGATCAAGTGAGAGCTAATTATTTTTAATATTCTATGGAATTTTACCTAAATATTTCACACTGATTTTATTTTTACCTTTCAGTGATCGTTAAAAATTCGAGGAGAGCTCATGCGTTTTTTTTTACTTGAGGGAGTGTCATTTATGTGACCTAAAAAAATTTATTTTATGAACTTTCTTGCTCATTAAATTGCTTTTTTTGTGGGATTTGCATACGCAAATACGATTAGCATGAGAGGTTTGTGCTGCTTACGTTAAAGCATTAATTTTTAATTTTTTCTTTCACTCATCAGGATTCCGGATGTGCCGAGGAATGACCGCAGAACATCCCACCTTTCGAGTAAGTATTAATTGTATCGCAGTTCAGAGCTATTACATGTTGGATATTGATCATACAATGGGTTTGCTCGCATACTTGGCGTATAAAATAACATGCCTCTACGTTGGTTAAGGTATATATTCAATTTTGAGCATTACGCAATAAACTAGTCAAAAATTTATAAAATATATAAATTATTTGAGCTATGGATTGAAAATTAGCAACAGCAGTATTAACGGTCTCGTTTTCACCTTTCGACACCTACGTGTCTTAAAATTGTAACTCTCGACTTGATTTTTGAATGTCGTCGAGCTATTTTTGAACGTATTATAATGCTCTCCGAGGACAATTGTAAGCCATCGAACTATTCCTGTCGATTGTGTGCACTAACTCTTGGTATGCAGCGCGTTGCTATCAAATTAAATTTAATTAATAACTTCTCTTGCGAACCATTTTATTTGCAGCCAAATTCATTCCGTTTGATAACAGAGCAGCACAAAAGTTTAATTTATGATCATCTCTAAATCGTCCCAATACGCGTAGTACCTAGCCCAACATTTTCGCCGCCCCATCGGTAAATTTGGAAAACAAACTGAAAAAAATTCTAGGGTGGCCAAAATTCTACATGATGATAGATGCTCCTTCGGCAAAGTTCGATTGGGCAATAACACAAACACTGTATTCCAAATAAAGGCATTTTCTTTACCTTTTTCCCCCGAGGAAAACCTTGCATCAAAAAATGGGTGCTGAAAAAAATTGATACTAGATTTCTGAGCTACTCTTCGTCTTGGCTATCTCGCTTGTAAATTTGTGTTCGCAAGTTTTAGTGCGATCCATTCGTGTCAGTACTTGTTTTTTATTAGAAACAGGATCTTCTTTTGTGTAGGCTATATTTTTGGTAACTATACAACTCTACTTCAAATGTTATGCGCCATCAGGGGATTTTACGACGATTCTTCCAAGTTCTCTGAAATAGTTTGTATTGTAGATGTGGATTAAGGTTGTTCAAGTATATCGAGTACTGTATTGTTGACTGGCTTACTCATTTTGTGTGTGAAGCATAATTTTTTCTCTCGGGGAATTTTGAATAGAGTTGTTAGTTCATTAATTGAACAAAATTCTGAAAACGTGTTCACTTCATCTATACACATGAATTCATCTCTTTATCCTTTACGTTTATGATTGATGATCTTACGAAAGAGTGGGTTTATTTGCGCTTTTATGCATAGCTGGTATCCCATTTTTCGAATCGAAACATTTTACTGTTACGCGTGAGCTCAAGTTGGACGATTTTTTTTTGTGTTACGTTTGCGCGTGGTTCTAATTTTTTCCGTCAGCAAAAGTATGTACGGTTGACCTGTAAATTGTCATTATGTGTTGTTCACTGCTAAGGTCCGACAGATTTGTGCACTGTGCGATGAGTAAGATTAAACGAAGGTTATCATTAATTGTAAGCGATTTCTGTGATTTCTGTGAACTCTCGGTTCATTCACGCTGCCTGCTCTCGATTCTCCTGGCGTTGCTTGTCGCTTGGCTCTCGACGCTACCCTCAAGTTCCCTCCCGCGCCCTATCCTGCGATGACTGTTGCCATGTCTTCATTGAGACTGTTATATAAAAATTTTCTGTTAGATTTTGCACTCACTTGTGCCATTTAATTGTTATAAATAGTCTCTCCAGTTTCCGCGTAATCCCTCCATGTATTCACGGGTATTTTTTTTGGTTTATCGAGTATTGATTAAAATTCAATTTTCTCGCCATAACCTGGAAAACAAGTTTCAGAATTGTCCTAAGATTGCATTACGTTCTATTCCGTAGAACGGGAATGAGTTAGCCATTGATGCTGTGAAAAAGCAAGCGTTATTTTTGGTTTTAATGTTGTTTGCGTGGAA
Organism: Orchestia grillus; assembly: GCA_014899125.1. Taxonomy (NCBI): domain Eukaryota; kingdom Metazoa; phylum Arthropoda; class Malacostraca; order Amphipoda; family Talitridae; genus Orchestia; species Orchestia grillus. The sequence goes on along the minus strand of VOMN01114434.1, from coordinate 14,448 downwards.
ATGGTGTCAACTTTCAAGTACCTTATGAAATTAGTTGACACAATTACCATACAAGTGAAAATGGTATGACTGATTGTCTGTTAAATGCTCACCGCTTAGAATGTCTTTAGAATAGCGAAAATGAAACTGTGTCCTTGGAGTTGTAGTGCAAGTCCTACGGAGGCCAAAGCAATCATTTTGTTTAGTAACATTGGGTGTACATCGTGGCTCTTTATAGGGCTCCAACTTTTATTTAAATTGAGGTATTTGTGCATGAAGTACATGCGTGTTTCTGAATGCGCCCTTGAGTTTTTATACGTTAGTGATAGACGATAGAATATATTCTTGGTAGCCCGAGAGTGCTTTAGATACCATTACTGTTTACTTTTTATATTTCTTTGAACTCTCATTTTCAATTAATAAAATACTGCGAGCAGATTTGTGTATGAAAATAGTATCACAGGTTCAGATTTTTTTCTGCGTGTTTAATTTAGGTGCCAGACAAATTGAAAAAAGCACGATCATCTTTATAACTTCGAATTAATAATTACAATGTGCTGTTCAATTTTTCATATTTTTTCCTGTAACCGGGGAATATAAAAGGCATTTTTATCTGCTTTTGTGATGGCAGAGAAATTATGGCGATCATTTACGATTAATTAGCAATATTGTGTTGTGGTTAGTAGATCGACAATGAAAGGAGCAGTTAGTCTGTGCTTTGATTCAGCAGATGGCATCGTCTGTAACTGCTCTTTTAATTTACTGCTAAAGCAAAACGTCTAATAATTAAAATTTGAATAATATCCTTAATTTTTAGGATTTTAAATGTTTTCGTCTTACACAGTGTTATCTTTTATCCTCTCTTCTAAATTATCTATACATTTTGTCTGAGTCTCTTTTCTAACTAATTTTGGTCGCATCGCCGCGGCCTTGGAATTATAAGCGATTTCTGTGATTTCTGTGAACTCTCGGTTCATTCACGCTGCCTGCTCTCGATTTTCCTGGCGTTGCTTGTCGCTTGGCTCTCGACGCTACCCTCAAGTTCCCTCCCGCGCCCTATCCTGCGATGACTGTTGTCATGTCTTCATTGAGACTGTTATATCAAATTTTTCTGTTAGATTTTGCACTCACTTGTGCCATTTAATTGTTATAAATAGTCTTTCTAGTCTCCGCGAAATCCCTCCATGTATTCACGGGCATTTTTTTTTGGTTTATCGAGTATCGCAGACGACAAAGAAGCCCCCTTCGGGGCGGCTTAAAGAGAAGCGACTCTTGCGAAGGACGCGTGACGGGAGAAGGCAGGCATGTCTGCTGCTTTTGTGTCCTTCTGATGCGGTGAAATTGCTTCAAAAATTGTGTTCCCGTTATTGTAGGTTTTCCGGGTATTTTGAAAGCGCCTGATGCTCTACCTTTATTAGTATTGTCAACTCTGAATAGGTTCCAGCATGCTTTTTTAATTCTATGAATTCTGAGTTCTAGTAAATCTCAAGTCTTGAACAAGGTTATGAAATGTACTAATGATACACTGCACTGTTCGCGACGTTAACCCCCTGACTGTGAAACTTGTTTGAAAGTGTATTCTTAGTATGGACAGTTTTCTAAATCCACTGGGTTTGATCGTCAGCTGCTGAAGTCACTTGTTTTGAACTTTTGATTCTATGATAAATCTGGGGACCTTGATTAGTAGGTTTCATATTTGTTACATTCTGAGTTTTTTTAAGTACTCGTCTGACCCTTATAACGCTGCCGTAATTTTTTCTTTCAACTGAGATGAATTGAAATTTAATACTTGGGGATAACTGGAATTTTTAAGATTCAGTCCATCCACTTATGTCGTTATGAACTAAGAGTGTTCTACGTGAATTATATTGTATATCTTGTGTGCTTTTTTAGAATTTGAGAAATGTAGAAACAGTATGTAATTTAGGAAACAGAAATTTTCCCCCGAATTTAAATTGCGCCATCATTATGTTGTAGATACATTGATTACTTTTATTCCGGTGTTCGGTATCCTATTTCCTGAATATAGAGGATCAGCGTGGTATGTAAAATTTAATGGTAAATTTATGTTATTTCTATGCACGGTGGATTGCCTTATAGTTTGAACGTAACTAGGCTAAGGTGGGGCCGCTGTGCCACTCGGTCGCTCTTGTTCCTCAGAACAAAGGGAGCCTCGCCCTCACGGCGCTGGCTGTCCAGAGGTAGCATGGAATAAGATTCTGGCTATCATTGTCCTAATCGCTTATTTGGCTTAAATGTTTTTTTTTTACTTATTCGCTTATAGGAAAAACAAGGTGGCAATTCCATTATGAATCGGAAAATCGATTATATTTGAGGTTCTATCTTGGCGCAGGTTTCTCCCAATTGAAGAATAATATTTCTATTTTGTACCGTGTCGTGGATAATCTTGATCAGCATGCCTATAAAGAAAGTAATTTGTTTCCGAATTACTAGAGCTGCTAAATTACTTCATTATGAATTCATACCTCGAAAATAACTCTTCGTATTCATAATGCTCTCAGTACCTTGACAGTAGTCGATCTTTAGTTCTAACTTCGTATTTCTAGTTGCTGTAGATACCTGGTATCCAGTGAAATTTAAGTCCTCAACTTGTTAAGTTTAGTATCGACCTTCAAGGAATCCAAACTCATAGAGAAAGGGAAAGAGCATGCGTTCCCTTCTAGTAGCTCCCATCTCTCTCTCCTGTCTGCTCTCTATTCGTCTGGCTTGTGATGTTGCTCTCTATTTTTCGCCCCCCGTCACTTCCATTCAGGGACAGACTTGACTATATAGGTTTGCTCTTCAGCACTTCTCTCTTTCTGTCGGTCGACTGCTAAGCTCGTGACTGTTTATAAATTCTGAATGAAATATTGATTTTCTTGTCGAAAATTTTCCTGTGTTGCATAAACTGAGGCGTTCTGGACTGTGTGAAATTAACTTTGTATTTTTATTAAAATCCTATCAAGAATTTTTCAGAGCACCTCTCTGCGACTATTACATTTATTTAAATGTTGCTTGCGTTGCACTATTGCACGCTTATATTTTGTGGTAAGGGAAATTGGTATGTGTATTGGACAATTTTGTCCCTTTGATATAGATGTATCCTTCTTGATAGATGTGGCTTGCTTGAGTGTTAGTGTGTCGTACTAGTGTGAATAGAATTTCTATGTACAGTATTATATACTCCGCATCTTGCAATCCGTGCACATTCTCGAGCTCAAATTCCCTCCCTTAACGAAATAGAAAGCGCGTACCCTCTGAGTAGTCAACCATTCACTCCAGTGCATCTTTCTATTTATGTTTTGATGAGCTCCCAATAATTTTACTGATTAGTTTTGAATTGTCATATTTTTTTCTTTACTTCCAAATTTTCTAGAGAAAATGAGCCGAGCCTCGAAACGTTTAAATTGAATGTATCGAGATCTTTTTCTCTATTAGGTTCATGACAAACCTGCTACGCAAAAATAATATTCCTAATTACATTCTCTTTTACTGAAATTATTGCAAGTTGTTTTATTTTGTTCTTTTCCTATTTGAAATTGAAATTTTGCGTTGAATTGCATTTCGTCTGTTGAAATTCAAATCAGTAGCATTGTAGTACCGTAACTCTATACAGCCCTATGAACGGAATACGGCACTTTCAATGTATACAGGTTGCGAGGGCTATTTGAGGATATGTCGTTTTCAGTGTATTACACGCTCGTCGAATAATTTGTAATATTTTTTATTTTATGTCTGGTAACCCATTTAAATGAAGATGTTAACCCAAGAAATAACCGAGGGTGATGCATACTAAATTTCCGGCCACTGTGAGGGTTTTAAGAGTTGGGAGGAGTCATGTCATGCCTGCCGTCTTACGTTTTTCCGCAGGATCCTTGGGTTTATGCCGCTGGATACATTGATGTTCTAAAATCAGTTGTTCAGCTCTGGATAGATCAAGTACCCAATAGAAAGCCATGCGTCTTTCAGCAAAACAACGCCTTCTCATAGAGCCATAGTAACCCAAGATTAGTTATCAACAATTTTTACGATTATGTGACTCCGAATTTTTGGACTCAAAACTCGTCTGATTTAAATCCTATGGACTATCATGTGTGCAACGTTGTTGAAAAGGAGACGAATCTACATCCTTATGTAGTATAGTGTCTTCTACGTATACTGTACGTTTCTAAACCAAAATGCAGCTTCTCATGTAGAGCAATTGATTTAATGCTCAAATTTGTTTTAAACCATTACTGCACCTGTAAGAGAAAATGCGCGCAATGGTAGAAATATTAGCTACTGAGAAAATAACTTAGGCAGTAAAGGGTTAATGATTGTTATACAAAGGCATTCATCTCCTGCATCATGAGGGTGTGCCCCAAGACGGCTGTGATAATTATTCATGAACTTCGGTTTTCTCGTTAGTATTTGTTTCTGTAAGCATTGTAATTTTTTTCATTGTACTAGTAGTAATACGTAAGTTTTTGGTGTGAAGCAGACCGTATAATGAAATTAAAAAGAATAAGTTACGCTTACGATAATCTTAAACTCTAGTGTATGATCAATATATTGTGGAGTGTTAAATCTATCTTAAAAATCCGGATAAATATGCGGAAACCAAATTTTCTAATTTTGATTGTTACCGAGTGACGAAAACGGCTATTGTTCAGAACCGGGTTTAAGGCTGAGGTATTTAATGAGAAAGTAACAGAAAAGCGCCGTAGTAACAATTTTCCTTCAGTAATGTACTACAGTATTTTTTCCTTCATTCGAAAGTTTCATCCTCAGAATGTGGTGTTCTTAGTGATATAGGAATATGCGTAGAGGATTTCACACATCGAGTTCGTATTTTTTAATTCGCAACGTGATAATTGGAGGCACGGTAATCTGCTGTCGTAAAAGTTAACTGCTCTTACAGGATTACATACTCACTGTTAACTCGGTCTCCCATTAACTGTGACTACTGTATTTTTGGTATGAAATGCAAAAATGTAAAATATGGCGGAACTGCAATGAAGTTACTTCGAAGGATTAATAACGGTATAAAATAAGTTGGTGTTAATACTTGCTTGACAATGAGAAATTAATTGTTTGAAAATAATAAAGCGCTAAGGGTTACTAGTGTAGGAATGTCGAAGAAATGTACCGTGTTGTTTCGTTTCTAAGTTGAAAACGTTGAGGTTATAACGAAATGTGACAAACTTTTGTGCTCTCTTATGATGTCCTATGAGTAGTGAAGCGTACACTTACTTTGTTCATTACGTTTGGTGCTGGAGCCTTCGCTCAATAATGTAAGATAGAATGATTTGTTTTAATTTTGAAGCTGTTTCTGCATGTTTATCTAGAGCTGGTCCAATTCAATCCGATCTAATTAACATTCGTTTTGTGATTGGTAAATGAAGGTGTTGTATTAAAATTCTAATGCTGAAATATTTGAAACATGGAAGTATTTTGTTCAGACGTTCGTTTCGCGAGGAATTTCATAATGTAAAATTGTGAGTATCGTGAATATTGTGCTCTTGAACGTATGCATGTGATTAACAACTTTTCAGCTCAAATATACAAAGTGCGAGACATTTAGTCACCAGTTTTTGAGCAAAGCTGAAGGAAGATGAGAGGGCAATGATTATTTACTTACAAGAGTTCAAAATAGTTTTTGAACCTCTTGTGCGTATTGGCGGTTTATATGTTCTACAGGCCGAATTTTTATATCTACTAAAGTAGAAACTAAATTATAATCTCATGGCAGTAAAGACGGCAAGTTCAAAATTCTTTGATTCAAGGTATGCAAGTTTAAGTGTATGCAGGTGCCATGAATGAATCGTGTGCGCACATTGTGTTCTGAATGTTGTGTTTGCGACTTTTAAGTAAAGGAAAAACATAGTACATTTGTTTCGTTATGTTTCAGTTTAAGCCCTGCTTCTCAAATGGGGTAGATTTACGTTATGCTTTATTTCGTGTCTCTAGGTAAGACTCTTTTTAATATTACGAAAATTACAAATGATTATAAAAGGTTAGTCCAAATGCGTGTGAAGTGTGTTTCTTCTTAGTCGGATTTTTTTCGATGATTATATCTGAGAAAATTCGTTTCCACAATTTGGCCATGACTGATCTTGATGCACTTTGAATTCAGGGTGAGTAGTTGTATTTTTTTCATTCACTCACATCAATTTTATACGCCCTTAGCTACAGAGACTTTTTTTGTAGTTCATCCTATATTGTCAGTTGCAATTGCATAATTGTTTAATTATATTCGAAGGTTTGAAGAAAATGTGCTACCGTCAGCAGAGCATTAGTTATAGCGATGAGGGTTCAGCAGTTTTATAAATAAACATTAAAATTAGAATAGCTATCATGGCAGAATGTTAAGACTCCATGGCTTACATCAAAAATATTTTTTGTCGTCCCTAAGCATGAGGAACAACTTTCGATTCGTGATATGCGTTGCAAAAACCTTAAAATTAATTTGCTGCCGTATTAATAAAAGTTCGATAACACTATACTGTTATTTACGTAATCAATACTTAACGCTGCGAGAGTGGCGAAGCTCATAAAATGTTAAAATTCCCTCATCAATATTTTATTATGAATATTTGGGTAAGTTGAAGTAGCATACATTGTTGAGTATGTAGATAGATCAAAGTATTTATGTAGGTAGATCATGTTGGAATGACATGTGATAAAATATTTTCATCAATTATTTAGTATGCTGTGAATACGTATTAAAAAATGAATTTGTACACGCTTGCCCAAGTTCCAGTAATAATAAACTTTCTTGTGCTTTCATTTTTTTTTCGATTTTTTAGTTGAAACGTTCTAACAGTTGGACTTGGGCTTTCACAAGCTTTCTGAAGCATTCTAGTTTAAAATAATTTGTCCTTTCGTGGGGCATAATATAGACCATAGGCAATAGGATTAAGTTAGGTTTGTCTATCTTATGCTATGGAGACTAGCATCCGCTGAGGACATTGTTAGGTTATCTTAGCTTTAGCTAGGCTTTCGAAACTTCTATCTTTCGAGTCCACTTTGTTTCTTTCAATTTTCATACTTTCTTCACTAATTATCTTTTTTTTTCTTCTTTCCCAAATAGGTGGTTCCATGCGCAGGGGATCCTTAGTGGGAACACACCTCGTGCACAGATTCCCTGTACTCATAAATCATACTTAATGGTCCCCTACTTTTCCGATGTAAAATAGTCTGAGTTACTAAAGTGCTAAAATCCCTACTGCTATTATACTAGCGTTACTACGATAATTTATTAATTTAATAATACTATGAATAAAAGTTTGACAGAGTGAAATGTTCGCTATAAGCTGTGTAAGAATTACACTTTGCCTGCATTCGAACTCACAGTTTTGATTGACTATATTCGTTGATTCAAGAACTTTTTTTGAATTCTTATCTTTTTATTCGAGTCCATTAATCGTATGATTCTTTAAAGTGACGGACCTCATGGATGTATAATATTTTATATCAATCATTATTTCTATTAGTAAGTCTTTGGTATCATGGAGTAGTCTGTCCTGCATTCGACACTACCGCTGCGGATCTTGCAGATGCCTTTTCTGCATACAATATGTTGTTGACAAAAAGTACGTTCTATTCTTCTATCATGGTCAATATTATCTGCCTGCATGCTTGCAAGCGGCCCAGGCCTCTGCCTGTATGCTGGCGAGCTGTTCAATGCAACCCTTTTTTTGTTTCTTGAGTTCGAAGGCAGCTACCAAAGCTTGGTCGTCACCTTCAATGGCATGCTTTTATTGCAAGCAACGGATAAACGGTGCTCTCCTTTCGAGCTTGCAAAGCCGTGCATTCCTTCTCATGCAAGCAGTCGTCTACTCTGGACCTTTCTTTTTCATTAGTCGACCTTTCATTGGACGTCTTTTCTGAGGGTTTTTTTAAGTCGATTTTCTATGTGTTCAGTCTACCATTGCAGGCCTGAAATTTGTTCTAGTTCGTAAGATTGGATTTCTATAGTTCTTAAATTTCTTCAAGTATTATTCAATAGTATTAGAGGTTATCTTCTTTCTTCATATGTGTATTGTAACCTTGAAAATTTTGTAATAAAAATGTATTGATTTTAACACCATTCGACGCTGATTTTACAAAATAACATTTGCTCTTAATTTGAATTGAGAAATGTGAAAACACTTGAAATTGTGGTATCAATTGCGGCAATTCAATCGAAAAGATGGCATTCATTGGCCGTACTGTCTTTTTTTGCCATCCAATCTAATAGCATGGTACACTTTTGGAAGTCTTGTTCAATTTGTACAAATATTCACCATCGAGAGGCGTTGGTGATTATGAAGTTCTGATACTTCATTGTAGGATAGGTAGCGCTTCAAATTTGTTTCAGAATAACTGTTTTCATTAGAATATTGCTGTATTGACTTAGAGAAGTTATGTTCACTATGTTCCTTCATGAGGTTCCAGTTATTGAATGTAAGGCGAATCGTAAGTCATGGGTTTTAATGGTACAAATTTTCAATAGACGCGAAAGCTAACAGGGTGTAATGCTCAACATAACGTCTACTGCAACTCACTACTAAATTCCTTGTATTTCGCAATTTTTTATAATATGCTCAAATTAGTCATTGTATTGCGTGTCGTAGTATTGCCTTCATGAAAATTTGCCATGGCACTATCGAGTCTACGAGTAAGTATCCATTCTATAAACATCAATGAGTACATTATGCCGTAGGAAAATTTTCCGATTGTTTTTTAGTCCATTTAAGTGCATATGTTGAAGGAAGTTGTGGTGGCCGCATTAGGAAACTTTTCACTCTTCACGGGTAGAGGAGGCGTTCACTTATCGGTGGTAGTTTACGATGTCAACAATAGTTCGGGGACGTCGTGATATGTCGTTCATGTATGGTCGCATATTGTAGCTAACATAATTAAGGTAATGGATATATGGTGCCTAGGTATTCGCCGTTGTTCATTTGTACGCCATTTAGTTTATTTGTACGCCATTTAGTTCATTTGTATACTCAAAATTGCGCTTGGCATGCTTAACAATTAATCTGGGTAACTAACTATATTATAGACATGCGTACGAAAACATTAAACATAGATACTATAATGAACAATTATTCCGTGAGACGAAAACCAGAGCATTTCATCACAAAAAATTTAGCTAAAATTTGAAAAGACTTGTACATGTATCCTGCGTACATGTTTATGTACGTATCGAAGGAAGAGTACAAAAAATATATTTTATTTATTATTATTGTATTTCATATGCATAAGCTATAAAATTTCTGTGTTTAACTTTTCAATTGATAAACCTCGAGTAATAACTACGCATATTGCTGAACTAGGAAATAAATTTGAAGTGTCTTACGACATTTTTATTCGTCCACATTTCTAAAGCCCAAACATCCATATGTTTGGGAATCTGCTTACTAGTAGAATTTCTAATAATTGTGCCCGGATAGATAGATATGGTAGCTTTAAATGCTTACACTTCTTGTTTTTTGTTGATTAACGTTGAGTTAAATTAGTGATTTTAAGTTTCTAGCTTTGTTATGTTGCTCAGTTGAATCAATGACATTTGATTCTCACTAGAATTTCCACATTGTTGTTGAGTGATTTGGTTTTACCTTTTTCCTTTTCTCTGACGAGGGAGGTTAGAGAGTGCTGTGCTACTCAACTCTTGTAGGTTACCTCAGCTTTAGCTAAGACTTCGGAACTTCTATCTTTTGTGCCCGATTTGCTTATCTCCATTTTTATGCCTCCTTTACTGATAATTTTTTATATTTTCTTTCTCTTCCTCGTTAGTAGTTGTTTCTATGACCAGGGGATATTGTGTGGGTACACACCTCGAGCAAAGACTCTCCTCCCCGTTCTCTGGTCCCATATTAAATGGTCCCTTCTCTTTCGGTGTGAGATAGTCTCGAGTTACTGAAGCCCTGCTTTCCTTAACTACAACTGCTATTAACTCAACTCTTTCATGCATGAATGCCTTCTCTTGTTTCTTTCGCCTCTTCATTTCACTTGTCGCCCCTTCGAAATGCTTGTGCAACTTTTTTGACGGTTGAACTTGTTTGTAGACTTGAACATCGTGCAGATTTTTCTATACTGATTGCCTTCATTGTGCTTCGAGCGGTGGCTAATTTTTGAATGTTATAATGAATCATAGGCGGATTTCACTAGCAATAGAATTCATTAAACAAGATGTATTTTTTTATTGCTCCTTGTTTTCCTGGTTAAAATAATCTATAATTTTAATTTAAAAATCTCGATTTGAAAATGAGCAAAAGAATAACTTATACCTATGAACTTCAATGTTTTCCCGATTTGTTTAGCCGATACTTGGCATGATCATTATTTGGTCCGCTTCCGCGCGTTGCACTTGCTTGCTTTTACTCGTAGGTTCTATATTTGCTGTGTTAGGAATTTGCCGAGGACAGTTTTTATCCATTACGCTCATTGTTCATTGGAATACACTTGCAGCAGGGATTTGAGTCAATGTTGAGAACTGGTTTGCTTGATGCTCAATGCTCGGTGTTGCCGCACCATCCGGCAGGTTCTCAGCAAAAACTGTGCCTGTACGAAACCGGTTGCTGAATAGAGCAGGCACATCGTCGCGGTTTGTTCTGGTAGTCACAGCACTTCTTCCGCTTAGTACAATATGCATATTAGTAGCTCAATGGAATTCATTTCCCAGTGGTAGTTCATTAATGTAATTTGAATAACGTCGTTTTTCAACTCGTCATTCCTATGCTTTAGCTGTAGAATTCACTGTGTAAATTGTTGGACCTTTTTGTTTGTTAAAATTGTAAGGGTTGGACTATGAAATTGTGTTCGCTATTACCTTTATATTTTAAAGCAGCCCTGTTAATATTTTACTGGAAGTTTTGCTTCAAATTTGTCGTTAAAATTATAATTGAGTGTAATGATAGATTTATCTTGGATGAAAGCTAAAGAATGAACTTCCGCACATAAGGAAGTGAAGGCTTATCACTATGAACCTTTATGTATCATGCAGTCTTGCGTTAAAAAGTAGTCTCAGTGAAGATCAAGGGGAATTCAACAGTGAGTTGCCCTTTCACAGGAAGAAGAATTTACGAGCATTAACACGTCTAGTTTTACTTTCTTAAAAATGACAATTGTGTAAGATCCTCTAGGTTTTTCAGTGTAGGTTTCAGTTGCAACTACATTTTGGTGACATTAATGCTAGTTTATGATCTAATTTTTTTATAGATGCACATTGTAATGTGAAGGAAGTTATCATGCTTTGTCTTTTATGTATTTTTGTACTCGAAAATTTTCATGGTATTTTGCTTTTAAAAACAGTAAACGTCAGAACTAGCAATTGGATTTTGAAATAGTCATACTTCTTGTAACTACGAATGTATTCTGCGTTAAGCACAGTTACTTGAGAAATATAATACTGGTTCGCCTGAACACAGCGTTTCATATTTTTGCCTGATTTGAAAGTAAGGAATAGGTCTAATCAATGCATTCGGCCTTGGCGTGGTTAAAGTATATTTGTTAATGTATGATCGTTAACTAATAAGATTGCTCACAAACTAGCAAAACCGTATTCATGTTTGAAGTATATGCTGTATTATGTAATTAATTTCACAGGGGAAACTGCTTTACTTAAGTCAAATATTGTGAGGGAGCAAGCAAAGTGAACCGAGTTGAACTCACGACGGCTGCCTCAACGGTGCTCACTCGAACTGGCCAATCAGCTTTCGCCTTGCAAACCGCCAAGAGCAACCGCTCGCTCATGAGGCTACGGGTGGAGGATGACTGGGTAGGTCGCCAACTTGTGCACATCATCTCGGATTAAGGCAAGGTTTAAAGAAGAATTGCTGAACACGTGGTTTCATTATGTCTCGGTTTTAAATACGTACGCTCTAAACGATCCTGAAAAAAATGTAGTGCAAGAATTTCCAGGTGTGTATTTAGATTGGATCAAATAACTGATTTCAAAAATTTAGTATGTATTTCCGTTATCATACAGATGATTAATTTTATGTTTCGTTCAGTTTTTTGCTCATTAACGTATTCTGCATGATGCAGAGCATTGAGGAAAGTTTCGTGTATCATACGTAACATATAAGTTTGTACATTTAATAAGTTAACATAACGTTGTGCAGTGGTTTCGTTATTTTAAATGATATGAATTATTGCCATGAGCTTGAGGAATCGATAAAAAATTACCTACTTTCGATTTAACTCTTGGGCAAATGACTGCTGGTCTCGAGTCATTATTAGTACTGATGACGAAAGAGTATTTGTTTTCGGGACATTTTCTGATTGCTGATCGAGTTGCATCAAAACCCTGATCCCGATTATATTATATATCAATGGGCTATTAGAATATAGACGTATATAATATATAGATTAGCTACACAAACAGGGACTCGATTACTTACGTGTTTCAAACCATAATGTAAAATTGTCAGCAATGTTTATTTTTGGCATTCCTGATACAACGCCCTTCACATGTACCTAGGATACCTCACAAATGTAAGGTTGATGTTGAACTACTGAATAAGAATCTGTTGAACATGTGTATTTACTGAAGGATTTTTTAAAATTTAGTAACGAAGGACACTTGAGTAGAATTATTAACCTGGTAATTTCAGTCTGTAAAATTTAAGTGCATAATTTACTATTGGTATTTCCGGAGTTATGGCGCTGGAAATTCGGTTCAATGTGTATTCTATCGTTCAATTATTGTTTGTAACTTCAAAGGCGCCATCTACAAATTATAAACTAGGTTATACTCTTCGCTTTGCATTCAGTAGCCTAATCTGTGATCGACGTTTGATGGTAAAAAATGGGTTTCCTTAATCAGTCATTACATGATGTATTTAGAGCTATTTACTCGTTGGTATTTTTTGTGCCTTGCTGTCGTTGGTATTGCTGCTGTGTCAAACGAAATGACTACACTGGTTTCCTGTTCGACTGTTGCGGATTGTGATGTGTCTTTTCTCAAGAGTGACTCACGCCCTATCATACTGATCTAAGCAAATTCTCATCGTATCCGGTTCATTTATTGTTTTGTTGTAGTTAAGTGTAAGCTTCACATATGTCATTTTTATGATGCTGCGGCATATTTGAAATCTTAAAGAGTAACCACTATCATTATTGTAATGAGAATGTAATATCTAATAGTGGAGAATTTTTTCCTTATCGATACATGTAATCTTACGAACCACAATAAAATAATAACTGATTGTGTTCAAACACCTAAGTTTGAAATTGATCCATGCTGAATTTTTTTACTCTAGTATTGTGTGTATTAATATTCGTGCGAATAGGCTACTATTTAAGCTATAAAAGAATATGTACTCGTGATATCGTATTGAAAAGTGTTTTATCTTCATAATTTAGTCTGGTCTGAAATTTTAGGTAAAATCAGACATAGATTTTAAAGTGAATAGCTGTGAAAACTTTAGTGTGTTAGATTGATAAACGTGTTCAATGGTTAAAAAAACTCCTCGAGGTGTTAATTCAATACGTCTGATTCTTACCTGGTTTCTCATGGATATTAAAGCATTACAGTTCAAGCGATGAATTTCAAGTTTTCAGTCAACTAGTAATTGAAATGAGAAACTTCCCTGCCTCCTTTGCCGATTGTGGATTTGGGCCATTGCATCATACAGGCATTACCAATGCTAATTATATTTTCTATCTTTTCATTTTTCAGTTTCTGCGCTTTGTCGTATATCTTACATCGTACATTTGTATATTATACAAAGAATGAACAACTTTTTTGGAGGCACCCGAGCAGCAGTACCAAATTCGTACTCCGTGTAGTTAAGTTGTTAGCATAGCGTATGCAGCTTGGGCATATTGTATTTTGATATTTTTATTTTTAATTTATTTATTTTAACCTCTTGTTAAAGCACATAGATAAAGATGTGACCAAGATAGTTGCTGATAGTATTTTCTGCTCAGTTGAGAAGAACTGAAAAGGTTTTTTTGTATTTACTCAATCAGTTCTAGATGAAACACGCTCGTTGCGACAAGTTTTATTCAGAACTTGTAGTCCTAAAATAGCCTATCACCCGAATATACTTCAGAATTAAGATAGGTATTAGTACAATGGTGATGGGTATGTGAATTGCAGCCCACATATGTGGATCAAGATAGTACAGTGTAAGCTGGATGTTTTCGGCTGTGTCCACAAGTTACCACGATGCATAGGACTTTTCAGAGGAGCGTCATTTCTGGTTGGACTTCAGATGCTGAATTCTGAATTACTGTTTGCTGGGGGGTAAATTACTGTATGTTGGGAGGATGCGCTGAAGAGAACTATTTTTCAGTGTAACTTGGAAACTTACCGATCCTTAATGAATTGGCCGGATTTTCGAGCTATTCAACTAAGAATTCAACTACTTGAAAAATTAATATGAAAACTGATCCTAATTTTAAAACTGAAAATGAATTTAAAACGTAAAAGTGTACTCGAAACTTAAAAGTAAACTTGAAATGTGAAAGTGAACTCGAAACTTGAAACTT
>VOMN01114420.1:0-25876 GCA_014899125.1 Orchestia grillus | reverse complement strand
ATGCTCTGTATGCGAATGATATCGGAATAAACGATTTTTCTTTCTGATCAGCAGTAGCATGCATCACAGCTCTTTATAACCTGGAAATACCACATAAATCAGATCAAAATGCTCTACTGTTTTGTAATCAAATCTGACAACAACTAAGATGAAATGGCATGTTTTTATTTCATTCTCCTATGGTACTTTTACGGGAGACTAAATTCCTACAAATTATTCAGAGTAGATCAATCGATGTATTTACAAGCTAAGGTGCAATGCATTATTGCTTTGAATTTTGCTGGGTGACATGTCAATGCCAAATGAGGCAAACAAAAAGAACTAACAGCATCAATGACTTGTGAAACACTCCTGTAAATAGTAGATAAATTTTCTTAGTATCCTCTTCACTTCTCATCTTGATATACGGCTCAAGATCAATGCTAAAGTTTTAGAGAAAATATGCTGATTATTAATACTTAATCTACAATATCAAAATTTTCATATATTCAACTGCAATTAGTTAAAAAATGTAATTACCATTAAAACTATTCAATTCATGGTTGTCAAACATCTCAGTAGAGTTGATATAAAGATAAGGTTTAGTATTATACAAATGAAAACCGTAATACCGACATAAACCGGAAACGGACCAAGACCAAATGTCTGAGTAGTGTGATTACAAAGTTAAGGTTCAGGATTATTCTGATGAAAACAGTAATATAAGCATAAACTAAAAATGGATCTATACTAAATATCTGAGTAGAATAAATACAAAGCTCAGGTTCAGTACAAGGACAACTAAAAAAGAACACACACAAGAGCACTTCAGCCTTCAATGGTAATGGCCAGTTTTGATCCAGCTTTTGATGCTGCTCATTGCTCCTCAGTGTTTGTGATTTGTTACCATCAATAATGTACATAATTTTATACACATTGAACTGTAATATCGAAAATTATTTTGACTTAAATTCTGAAAGATCTCTCAAGTATGGATTTTTTCATTCCTCTAAAGAGTCTAAAGTTTACTATAAACAAAGTTGGAGGGCTATTGAAATGGTGCAGCTGTTTTTGAGATAGATTTTTTTAATGCTTTGTTTTCGTAGTGTTTTATATTTATGTCAAGAACTTGAGTAAATTTATGCACATTAAACAGTTATTGCAGAGCTTATGCAGATTAAAATCCATTACTCATCTCCTACATACAGATAATTTTCATTCCTTCAAGATTTACAACGAGCAATATTTGGCCTTCGAAATGGGGGGACACTAAATGATGATTCAGGGTCTGTGTTGGATTTTGGACATAGAAGTTTTAGGGAGGGTCAATAAAATGCCTTACAAATGCGGTGTTGCGAACTGTAAAGGCAATTATAATTATACAAATGAGTACCGTTTATTTAACATGTTTCCTGCCACATGAACTATTGGTGGGTCATTTTACTCCTTGCAAAACAGCATCATAGAAGGAAACGTGGCCCTAAATATGAACAGGGCAGAAGTGGCTGACTGTTTTGCCCCTTGTGAGAATTTTGTTTTAGATCCTTCCAAGTTTTTCATTTGTGAAAAACATTGGCATTCAAATCCTGCCATGGTTAAATTACTACATGGCTCCACCAACCAACAACTGCACCAAGCATATTTGATGTGTCAGCTCACATTCACCAACTGGAAAGCCATCACCTCACCCAGCAAAAATCGAGGGCCAGTAACTGACATATTTTTCAGCATGAGACACAAGACATTTCTGATTTTGCTTCTCAGAAAAAGCTGCAACGTAAAAATCTAATAATGTCTAGAAGTGTTGACCAATTTATGTTTGTATGAGACAGAGAATTATGATGAATATAAATTGACTAATTGTGAAAACTAAATTTACTGAACTGTATTGGCCTTAATATTATATACAGAGTTGTGTACAAGTCCCCTCTATCTCTTCCAATGAGTAAAGTTGTGCAGCCTATGTGGCCTGATGGTTAAAAAAAATGTGAATAATATTTATCCTATGACGACGAAGAGGTTTTAGTGTACACTGAAGTATGTGACTTCAATCAATAAGTTTCTAGAGGTTCATTAACAACACCTCAAAGTAATTTTGACTTTGTGAGGTATGGACTCTTTTTTTGTCAAGTAGGCCAGACATAGGGTGTGTTGTTAGATTGGTTGTTCTGTATACTACCGAAAAGTTTTATGACAATGACACAGTGTGCCATATTATGTCAACACTTTCCAGCTGAATGGACTTCATGACCTACAGAAAAATCATCAGGAGAATAGAGAGTTCATCCAGACATCGATCAAGAAGCCTCACATGTTGGTTTCATTGGTATTTATGAGCTAATTATACTTTTAAATGTTTCAGTAGATGAAATAGATTTTACAGATGAACATCTGTAAAACTGCAGACTCACCACTGCAGACCAGTGGTGAGCCTGCAATCTCTAACAAATACTCATCATTTACTAATTACCACAGGTTTTGATGAAAATAATAACCTTATAATAAGAATTGTAATGGCCTTCACTAGCAAAGCCAGGTAATTAGCTATGCATGTCATTTCTCACAGTAGTTTTTGGTTCAGTATTCTACAAATGGAAGTAGAAATACAGTTACAAACTGGATATGGACCTATTTTACATGAACTGTACACCAAATCTTAGAGGGTCAAATCTTGTAGAGTTTTGTTCAAATGTTTAAAAATGTCTTTATCAAATAAACGTTTTCTGATATGACCTTTGTACCATATCAAAGCTTGAAAACTGTGCATTCAAAACTGACGGCACTGTAGGCAAAGAAAGAAAAGAGCTATCATTTTGATAAAGTTACATATTTGTTGCCAGCAAATGATCCATGATAATATTAAAAAATAAATTTAAAATGTTTCTGCCCAAGTCCAGTTTCTGCTGCACTGCACATGGGCACATAAATTTAAAGGGAGCTTAGGCTTGCCATAGATCCGATGAGTCTATGATCCCACTTCTGACTTCACCTACTCCCTGTCATCCTCCCCCGACTTATGTGCTGTGCAGTAGTCACACCACTTGATGAGTATCATTCTCAATTGATTCCATAGTAAATAAAATGTAGTTTTAACGGTGTAATTTGTACGAAGTTCAGCAAAATAGAACCTTTTTCATTTATTTCTTCTCCTGTGAAATGTGTTCTATTGACTTGAAGGCAAGTCATCTTCAAAAGTATTTATCAAACAGTAATGAAATATAAGTCATTTGAAAGGAAAGTTTATTCTAAAGAAACTGTATTTGCTCCATTTTCCATTTCTGACAAATTTGAAATGCTAGCAGTATTCAAACATATGAAAATATCCTGAAAACATTTCATTTTTTTCAAAATTCAATAATGCTGTTCTTGAGTTTCCTAATTTTTTATAAACAAGTCATTCCTTCATCAAAATACAAGTAATGAGACCAAAACCTTTGTTCTAGTGCACAAATTGAGGTACAAGTCGCGTTTTGAAAAATCACAAAATATGTTTTCTCACACAAATTAAAAAAAATGTCCATAAGTAAAATGTCTATTTCATTGAGTTCCATTAGTGCCAAATTGGAAAGCAATCTGTTCAATTGGAAATGTTTATCAAAACACTAGCTGGTTCCTTAACTCAATATTCTAAAAAAATAAACATTAAAAGTTGAAATTGCACCAACTAAAAAGTGTTTGATGTCAGTATAAATGAAGCCAAATATTTCTGGTTAATGCTAGCTGTACAAAGCATATAGTGCATGCTCGTTCTATACAGGGTGTCTCAAAAAACGAATACCTTACTTCTAAGTGCTAACAACATGGACCCCAATGTACTGATTTCATCATACTTGGTATCATTGGATGCAGAAATTCATTCTGTATCACACCATTGGAAAAATTTGGCAAATTAATAAAAGCTTTATACTGGGAAACAATTATTTCTGCATCACATTATTTTTGGATTCTCTTGAAGTATTTCTAAAACCGTAGTAACATTTTCTTGAGTTCTAGCACTTCCTTTTCTTCCACTTCTTTACTTGTTCAAATTAAGCACGGTTCCTTCTTCATTGAATTTACGTATAATCAGAGCTGGGCAGCGCTACTTTGAAATGTAGCAGCCGCTACATTTCAAAGTAGCGCTGCCCACCTCTGCGTATAATACAATACAGAGTTAATTTAGTTGAAGATGCTCTTCCATGAAAAGATTCTGAAAATTGCACACTTGTTGGTAGCTTTTTGCTTGATTGTAGCTCTTGACTAGAAAAATTTGCTACTTTTTTTTTAGTTGTATCTTGAAGGGATCAGATTAAGCTTAAATAAAAACATTCCCGCACAGATTATGATAAATAAGATCCAGTATCATATCTACAGTTATTCTTAAAATTTACTTTTCATTATGAGTTAGTGTCCTTGGATTTTGGACAAAAGCAATTTTGAGTTGTCACCGCATTGATGTTTTTCAACTGCAAAGCATTTCTTAATTTGCAAAACTTCTACAACAGTGTAAGTTCAGTTTCATAGCACTTAAAATTGAGGTAGAAATTTTTTTGAGACACCCTTTATAGCATAAAAGTAGTGAATATTAGCTGTATGCAACATAAGAATAGCTATGACAAACCTTGTGATGCTCGAGATGGTAGAACTTGAAGGTGACAGACATGGGCAAGGTAATGGGGAGGTTAGCAAACATGCCAAGAAGGCGGTTTGCCATAGGGTAGCTGTATCCAAATGCTAGGCTGTGAGCAATCTCGTGTACAGCTGGAGGAATAAATGCATCGTGATTAGGCTAATTGGAAGCAGAAACTTTTTAGAACAAAATAGATGCACTCACATCTATTACCTTTGAGGAGTTTGACTTCTCAAATGATAGTCAACATATCTGCTGACAGTAATAAGTTTTAAGGAAATGCAAACTCCTGGTACACTATTCACTGAAATAAACCCCATTCTACAAAAAAAATCAGGAGAAGAAAATTGCCTCCAAATGTTAAATGGTGCATTTTTACATCAGTACGCATTACATAGGTACATTTTCTACCAATACCTACATGTGCAAAAACTATCAACTTGGAAAGGCATTACATTGAAATGAGAATTCTATATTTGTGTTATTCTGTAGTCCTTAATAATCACAACTAAAAAAGTTGATTTAGAAAAGTAAATAAAGTTCTGTAAAAGTTTGTAAATTCAGTAGCAGAGAAAAAAAATGGTACATCAATTCATGATATAACTTACTACAGCTTAAACAGGCACACCACAAAACTCAATTTCCAGAAACACAAACTCGAAACTAAAATAAGTGTATAATAATGCTTAATAGCTCTGTATAGTTTCAAAAAGTAGGTATTTTGGTGAGGTCTTCAGATCTACCTGAAGAAAAATTCAAGTGTAATCACAAAATTGGTGTTCCTGCAGTGAGGGGCAAGGTGCAGCAATACTTGATAACCTGAAGCAAACTGTGGTACAGACTGCTACACATACCACTCTGAAAGACTTAGAAATACAGAAAACCAGGAACATTATTTGTAGCAATGTTTGAGTCAGAATGAACATGAAACATTACTTGCTTTTATTGTCAACTATTTTTAGGTAAATTTAATTTAATAGCATATGCAGGCATACATACCTATCTTTTATAGTTTGTAATAAACTTTTGTTATTGAACAAAAAACAAGAAAAACAGAAGTACAAAGTGCCATGAAATGACTTACTTTTGATGCTACTTTAACACTTAGGGAAAACATTTTAGGTAGGCCATAGGAGCCTTCACTTTGTAAGATTGTCTGTTTTTCAGCAGTATAAAATTCATTCTTTTCTATGATAAACAATTAACCACGGGTACCTACATATTTTAACAGCACATATACATTTCTGTAAACTCATAATTGGTAAACATAATATTTACCAAATTTTACTAATTATAAAGGCACTTTTACAAAATAAGTTCTAACATTATTGCTGCATATTAACACAAATTTTGAACAACACTTTAAAGAAATGGAATGGTCAGTATAATAAGATTACACAAACAAAACTTTTTATATATTTTTGCTCTCTGAACTTGATGTGAAGAATGGGACACAATTGTGCAAGGTAGATTTTTGTTTTATCAATTCTCTCTAATCAGCGCCTCATGCCTTGTTTTCTCTAAGATGCTGACATCAATTAAGAAAAAATCATAATGAAAACTACTATAATTCTATTTTAGAAAAGAATTAGATTCAAGCATCATTATGGTAACTCTCCATACGATTTGACACAAATTTTCACTGCTCAGGTAATCTAAGGAGCCATTTGATAGAAAGACGCAATTTAAAAACACTAGAGTTCACAATTTTAGTTTCAGCAATTGACCACTGTCAATAACAAAGGAGATAAACTCATGAGAAAGAAAATGATCACAACAGCATAGATTAACCGTGAAAGAATTAATGCAAATATACAAACCACCTAGCTACATTCTGACAAAAAAAAAAGTTCACCTAAATACAGGGTGTATCACAAAATGTACACTCCATCATAACTCAGAATATCAAGAAACCAGATTTGTATATGAGCAGTACTGTGTGGCATGCCATTATTTGCCTAAATTCTTTGTTAAAAACTTCTTGACAGAGCAATAGTTTGAGTTTTTAACGGCTACAATCATAACTGAACTTTGTGAGCATATGGCTAAATTTCAATTAAATGCAATGAATGCCAGTGCACTTCCCTTTATTGACAAGTAGTCATGAAAGCATTATTTAAAAGCTGTCTCTCACAAAATATAATTGCCTTGGGTCATCAAAGCTGAAAGGTCTACAAGCTGTCCCAATTTGACACACCTCTCTGAGGTTATCTAAAATTCAAGCTTTTTATTAATTATTGGTAAGGATTCAACTTCAGTTTGAGCTTTCAAGAAATGGCTAACCAAAACGACACAGTGCAATGCAAAAAATAATATTACAACTGACTGTCACCTGAAGGGTACTTAAATACTGTAAACTTGGAACCTTATCAAAAACTTATTTTTCAATATATTTTTCACTGTCAATCACTTCACATTTTCATTATTTTTGGCAATATTTTACTAGTAAATGTAAATGTGTTTGCTCTTAATAAGACTACAGGAACTGAAATTAGCTCAATATTTAACAAGTTATTGATATTCAGAATTGAAGCATACATTTTCTCAGACATTCATAATGCAAGGTTACCAATTATATCTTCTCATTTTAAATATTGTAAATTATCAAATCTAAAATATTGACAACTTTTTTGGTTACCTACTAATAAATGAGCAAAATTTCACATCCAAATTGTACAGCCTCTGATATAACTCTCACAGAGGTAACCCCATTTTAGGGAGCTGGAAAAAGAAACTAAATGAGCTCTTTTCTTTTTAAAAAGCACAGGTACCTAAAACTTTTCAAATTGAGAAAATATTTACAGAATACAATATTGCTTCTTGAAAGTAACAGAAAAGGTACTGTGTAGTAAAAAATATTACTCTCGAACTAAAAATGATAATGGTGCAACAAATGGACAACAACCCTGCATTAAGAAAACAGTATGGTGCAACAATAAGATCACTCACCTAGGGTAAGAGAATGGTTGAGTGTGCCACCAATGCAATAGGCAAGGACGAGGGTTGGCAGCCAGTGCAAGTGATAGACTACAAAGAGGGAGGCCACTTGAAAGACAACAAGCAAGAGTACCCATAGAGCCAGCCATGGGTCAGGCCCAAATAGGCTCTTCACTTCAGGGTGCTTCTCTGTACAGGAGTAATGAGCAGTAATAAGGGATACATTTGTATATACACACAAGTAGGTATGACTTGAGTAAGACAAAGCTACAAATTTTCTATTGGATCATATTTTGCTAATTGAAATTTTATATTAAATAGGACAAAAAAACAAATTTAGTGCATCACACAAATTCAAGTTGTGCTACACAGTAGAACATTCAGTTATGAAATTAATCTGATGAAGCCATTTGCACAGATAAAGTTCATCTACAATACAACCTAATAATTTAGGCACACAAAACAAAATTAGCTAAAATACATGAATATAATGATTAGAATGCTACAGGAGGAGGTATTTGTTCAATGTCATCATAAGCTAAACTAGGAGAAAACAGTTTTCCAGTCAATTGACATTATTATTAGATCTAGCATTTCCCATATATTTTAGCAATATATATCATCTATTATAGCAATAAAAAAAATTATTCAAGGTTCTAAAGAAATTCAAGTTCAATTCATATAATCCTCTTGAATTTTCCTTGCTTATTCACCAATGTGCAATCTGAAATTTCGGGTGCAATAACAAAATTGGTGCATGCACCACTCCCTGATGTGTTAAATACTGCAGTGAGGGGTGAAGCACAACAATACTTGATAACCTGGAGAAAACCGAAATATACACTGCTAAACATACCACTCTAGAATACTTTATAATACTGATGACCAAGATTATTTTTTTGAAGCAATCGTTGAGTCAGGGTGAGCATTATTGCAGATATGCAAAGGCGCACCATGCACACAAAGCAGTGGCACCCCAGTGTGGCCAGGTCATGAAGGCCCAAACATCTTCAAGTATCTCCAAATATTAAAAAAATTCTTGCTTGTAATGTTTTAATTGAAAAACTAGATTAATTTCATATTCAATTTTATGTGAGAATTTTCAAAATCATTCAAAACTTGTGTGACATAGAGAGCTAGAATTAAACTTGACATATTCTTCACATATTTGGCCATGTGTGTTGTAATGAAGCAATTCATTAAACTGTTGCATAGCAGTTTGCTTGTACATCAACACTCACAATTTCCTTGCATTTAAAAACCCTCATCTAAATTATTAAAATAACAACCATTATCTAATTAAAAAATGAAAGCAAACATTGAGGAAGCATGTCTAACTTCAAAACACAGAAGTGTTACCAAATTTGAACCTAACCTAACTTAACTGCCAATAACCCAAATGCAAGGAATCTATTAGTTGAATTCAACTTGAACACTTAATTCTGATATTACAAGAAAGAAAATAATAGGGCAAAAAACGTGCTAACAACTCACTCAATATTTCTTTCCTCCGAGAAGCGTGCGGTTCTTCTGTGTATGTGTGCTCGAATTCTGTTCTGGAGACATGCTGGCCCATTGCTGTGCAGTAGTAATACTATGCTAGGAAAAAGATTCCAACAATAGAAACAATCTATAATAAAGTTATAAGATTCAACAATTTCCAGTTCACAACATAAAACTGAAAAAAAGAGTATCAATTTTGATGATAAAACATAGGTCCTTTTGATGGAACCCAAACAAAGAATTCATATATTTTAAAACTTTGAGATGTTAAAATCCATCACCTAAAAGTTAGAATTCTAGAATAAAATATGAAGCAATTACAAGGGCAAACTCCTTACAAAAAGTTTGTGAAATGAAATTTATAATGGTTATACATAGGTAGTTTGCATCCCTCTAGCAAATCTAAAAATTGACAGCATTTGATGAAGGTTCACTAAAATACCTCAATCAAAGACAGGTTTATTAGTCTCACCAATCTGTCTCTTATTAGTCTCTTAGTAGTGGCAGACTTGCAATTCAGACTAGGATGCAGTAAACTAAATGTACAGAATCATATTTTGAACAGATCAAAGGAAAATGCTGATGTTTGGCAATTGTAGTTTGAAGAATGGAATATATTGAAGGAGGGATTTAGAGTGGGATTACATAAATAAGGCATTATGTACTGGCATAAGAGCAAATGCTAATCAGGGTTGGGAAGCTGGAGGTTTTGGAAGGAGTTGGAGTTGGACTTGCAGGAAAGCTAAGAGTCAAGACTTTTTATCAGACTCCAGCCCCTATAGTCCAATTCAATTATTTTCAACACAATTTTTTATTCTTTTTCCTTACTACACAACTAAACACATATAGGCTCTTCTTTGACTAATTATCATTATTAACCCTTTGATGTCTTATCAACTACTGTGAACACAATATTTGTTTACCTTGGATATCTTTATTCAACCTTTGTTCACAATGCATACCATACACCACACAAGATAAATAAACATGTAGTACATACCATCACTAATTAGTATTAGTAATGTTAGTTAATTAGTCATCCCCCAGTGATCACAGTTAATACAGACCAGAACTGGCTGTGATAAGTGAAAAACTGCATAGTAGTGTCACCTTCTCATTTTTAATATACATATTTGTTTTGTATATGTATAATATCAATAAATGTATATGTAATCATATAAGTGCATACATTATAATTGGAACATTAAAGAATAGTTTTGAACATGTCAATGAAATATTAATAGTACAATAATGTTCACCTTGGGTTCACTAATGGATTTAGAAGGTGGAGGACGTTTAGGTGCTCTTTTCAAGAGCGTCACAAACTTTATTTTGAACAAATAGATACAACAGAACAACAAAAATTAGCACACCTCAAACTAAGCATCACTCAAACATTGATATGAATGAGCGCTGTCATCTTAGCTGGGTATGAGAGCAAAGGTGGAATAAATGTCTAAGGCAATCAGCTTGCAAGATTCCCAAGTCAAGAAGGATATCAAATGGTGGGATGCTACCCAGCCAATCAGAGACATGGATTTTGAATTGTGTGGGCACTCCCTACCTTCTGCTACGGTGTGGGCAACTTTCATACCATAATTCCTCAATTTCAAGTTTTTGATGAATAGTTTTGAACAATCTGTGATATACTGTGGCCACAATAAATTAAATGCAAAGTAGCAAGGGATGACTATGACTGTATATAAAATTATATTTAATAATAAATTATGAATTTTAACCATTTTAGTTAATTTATATTCCCTACTTATTCGAACTTGTTTTATCAATAATAAAGTATTACATAATGAAATTAGGGAAACTACAATTCATTACAGCTATCAATCTGCACGCAAGCATCATAAATGACTATAAATTCATAAATATAATAGCTCTTTTAAGAAAATATTAATGATGCTTCAGATGAAGGAATATGTAGACTACATTACAGGCTATGGAGCAATATTAAAAAAGTATGTATGAGTATCATCAAATAAATATTCTGCAACAATCTGTATCTGCTATGAAGTCCCATTCAACTATAGAAGTTGGTAAGGAAGAAAATAAATTGGGTAGCCTAAACATGAATGCTTGGAAAATTAAAATATTTCATGAGGCCCAAAATTTTTTCAGAAATTGTAATCTGAGCATCATGGCACTTTTCAGTTCCAAGAAATATTCCTTTGCAGGGTTTCCATTTTCTTTGCAGCTGTAAAACAACATGGAAGTATGTAAGATATATATGAAATATTTTGTTTCAATATTGAGCATCTTAACTCTAATTATATTCAGGAGTTGGAGTGATGAGTCAGCCAGGAGTTGGAGTGGGAAGTCAGCCAGGAGTTGGAGTGGGAAGTCAGCCAGGAGTTGGAGTGGGAAGTCAGCCAGGGGTTGGAGTGGGAAGTCAGTCAGAATTTTTAGAGTCCTTGTAGTCAAACCTTGTACATTCAGACTCCACAGCCTTGGTTTCTACCTGCCTTAATAATTGGGTTCATTTTAACCGTAGTTTATTCAAAACATAATTATATATATAATTTTATCCTATCAAGTAAATGAGACCCATTGGAAACACCTTTTTACACATTTTTAAATATATTTCAAATATTTCAATTTATCATTTAATTATTAACAGAAGTTGGCTATCCAGGCATAAAAATAAAGAAAGTAAATCTACATAATGTGAATCAAACCATTATAAGGTGTTTTTTAAATAACTGATTTATTTATAAATAAGTGTTCAGAACTTTTACATGTCATAGAGATTTAGATTAGAAGACAAAATTCGTTTCAATTGAGAAGTGTTTCAATCGCAGGGGTACCACTGTACACCCAAGAATACTAAAAGAACTGGCTGAAAATTAGGCTAAACATCTCACTATTGTATTCATAGCTCAACTCAGTAAGGGAAATCTGTCAAGACAATGGGAAGGCAGAAAAGTTACTTCTTAGTTGAAAGAAAGGGATAATTTTAAGCGTGAAAATTATAGACCAGTACCTCTAACAAGCATGAAATGAACAATTGACTAAATAGGTAGTTAAAATGTTCCATTTTCACATTTGAAAAATAATCAATTAACATTATCAACATAGTTTTGGCTTGAGTAGATTTTGTGCAACTAACTTGTTTGGGATTTTGGATGACTAGACAAATGAAGGAAACCTTAACAAGTATTTTAGTCATACTATGCTACAACATTTGAAAGTGTGCTATGAGCGCCTCCTTACAAAACTCAATAGTCATACAATGTCATTGGAAGGATAAATGACTGGATATGCAGTTCCTTGAAGGATTAATGAAAGAATCAAGATTAAAGGTTATTTAGAATGGGTGTGGTCAGGAGTTGGGTGTTACAAATGGACATAAATACAAGTTAAGGCATCGTACTGGGAAAAAATGTTTTAGAAGTATTATTTGTGGGACTTGTTAGCAATTTGTCAGAGCTTGTGGAGAGTATATGCAGTATGAATGCTGCCAGTACAAAAATTTACAAAACCATCAGCACCATGCATGAGCATGCTAAACTACTAAGAGACTTGAATAATCTAGTTGCATGGGCTGACAGATGGAAAATAAGATTCCAGTCTAGTCATAGAAATGAAAACCATGTGCATAGCATAATCTCAAACTGTGTAGAACTCAATAGTGTGGGGAAGAAAGAAGACTTTAGTGCATATATAGGTAGGTAGAAAATGCGCTCAAATTCTCCAGGCACATGGAGACTCAAGTCAAAGCAAACAGGATCCTTGGCATTGTGAGATGATGATAGTAGTGTATTGACTGCAAATCAATTGAACTACTGTTAACAGCACTCAAAAGCCCTCATTCAAAATTTCCACAATGCATGTGGGAGCCCACACTTGGATAAGACAAAAGCTAATAGAGGGTAGGTTATGTAGGGCAATAAAATGTATTTAAAGTTTCAAATAACTGGAAGGTAGACAACCTAAATGTTCTAAAGATTCATAGAAGAACTTACAAAGGAATGAAAGGCAACACTAGACTTGTTAAAGTTTATGCACAAACTTTCTTGAAGTCTCAAACCAGAAATCAGACACAAATGGACATCAATACAAGTTAAGGAAGAATTTCTGCAATACAAATATGATGCCCATTTCTTTAGCAAACAGAGGTGTGGACACTTGAATCTTGTGGTTGAGGCAACAGCAAGAAGGCATAGCATTACAGTTTCAAGAGTAGAATCAACTGTGTTCAAAGACAATGCGTTTTGCGTCAGGTGAGGTGGCGCCACACTGGCCTAATGTCACTCTTGACCATAGCTGTGACAGTGGAAAAAAATTACAGAATAAGAACAATCAAATGACTGTTGGTGCTGGGTTAATTCAAAATAAACTTAGCACCTAATCACAAATTGAATAGGTCAGATTTAGGTCTTTTAGCTTTATACATTAAGAACTATCCTTATGCATAAATATGAATGACAACTTTTTTGAGCGTTTAGTTAAAATTTTATTATTTATTATTTTGTGTTCAAAGTCATTTTACATCTGTGTAAGGAAAGTGACACACTTTATAGAAAAAATGTCTTCTTCCAACTGAAATTCATAATATTCATAATAAGAAACAGCACCCTGAATAGCCCCAGCATTGAGAGTGATTTAGAACATTTGCAAGAAAGTTTTGAATGCATGCTCTGAAATTATTTTTTGACTTAGAAAATTTTACCTGGCTCAGCAGATCATTGCAATGTACAAAATTGTTAGTTTTTTAACTTATTTTATTTTTTAATAAGAGATACATGAGAACAACATTTGATATTGAAATTATATTTTCTGCTTAGAAGAAATGTGTCGCATGTTAATGATATATGGTCTACAACTTATAAAGACAGCAAATGAGTTAAAATGGTAATTTAAATGCACCTACATTTCAATTCAACTAAAGCAATGTCCCAATCAAAAACATTCAATAACCAAGAGGACTCTGGCTCAATACCAATGATTTGAAAATGAAACTAATTGTGAGAAAATTCATCCTTTGCTTGTCTACTCCTGAATAACATTCAGGGTGTATGTCATGCCCCACCTGTAAATACTAATAACCCTGAACAATAATAAACATATGACTTATTTTATAGACAACTAAGATTGTATTTGTAAAGCATCCCGAGTTACCTTGGCAAGATGTCCCAAATTAGCCTGACTAGCGGAAATGGCTGGCATTTAGTTTTAATAAAACAGGTAATTTCTGATGGTAGAGTTATGCAGCCAATTAGTCCTCAGTGTGCAATGTGGGTCACTCATCCCAAGTTACTCGGCATCCCAAGTACCTCTGCTCAATTGCATCTTTCAAGTATTTGCTTATCTTGATATATCCTTAGCATGTACCACTTATTTTACAGCCTTGACCCAAGTCTCATCAAATAGAGCTATTTTATTCCCAAGCATGCAAATTACCCCCCTCCCCCCTCTCCCCATGAGCTGGCGAGCGAGTGGGGCGGCCGGGTAACACCCACCTGATAACTTGGAACATACAAATTATTTACGTTCATACAAAGTTAACAGCCTTCATATTTTCACATGCAATTACTATCTTTAAATCCAGATTACATTATATTAAATTATGAGTAAACTAATTCATTCTAACTTAATGCAATATAAACTGAAGAAAGCACAAAACTTTAATACATACAGAATCAGATCGTATACTGATTTCAGTTTTGCATTCAATATCTTCAGAAGATTTTAATAACATAATATTATCTATTGAAATAAAAAAATTGTAAAAGAATTTGAAAGCTCTCTAAAAGTAGAAATGTTTTTTAAACATGTAGAAAATTTTGGTACAGGATGCATTTCTTTTTAAACGATCTTGTTGAGCAGTTTTTGGATGATAAAACTTCTCAATTGAGGTGCCTCACAGTGCACAATTCAACATGTAGGTGAGAGACATGTAGGTGAGCAAGAAGACACATACCAAGGTTTGTGCAATACAAACTGATTGAACTATTTTATCTCATTCTAAATCATCTTCATATTAGTTTTTATCACAAAAAATAATTCAATGAGATTAAAATCAAATCTGCTACATTCAATTTTTAATCAGTAATTTTTCATATCAAAAAGGAAGCTAATACCAAGAGTAATTTCAACAAGGTAGAATTCTGCAAGAGAAATGAAGTGAAGGGATTATATTTCATTGTTTTTACATAGTAAGTCACATAATAAAATTAAACAAAGGCTTAAAATGTAGGATTCTATTTTAAATAGAATACCAGAGTCTTATCAATGCAAAAGTATGTATTTAATTGTCATGACATTTATTAATATTCCAAAGCTCAAAAAGGTTCTCAATTCATTACTAATATTTTTTATTCTAACATTCAATATGGTTCTTTTCACCTTTCATCCTAATATTGTATTTTATTTAAATATTCAGGCCACATAATGATCCAGGTGTTTATTGTAGATATCATAACAGGGACCTGTATATTAAATTCATAATAAAAACTTTTTATGAAAAAATTAAAACTTGAATACAATCACAAGTGACAGGTATTTAAGAAGTTTTTTTTTCCTTGATACATGAAAATTTATCACATTTGAGTACTAGGCCATAACAGAGGCCTAGACAGATGTCAACCCATGTAAGGCATACCAAAATCAATATAGTTACCTAACAATCATATTCATACATATAATGAGTGTAAAATTAGTTTCTATTAATTTATATTTCAAATTCAAAATAAATTAAATAGATTATGAAGGGTCTGAGTGAATATTCAGATATCATTATGATCCCAAAAAAATTATGAATATCCATTCCATACATAAGCAGTTATTAAGCACAATACATAAAATTCACATTCTAGGGTTGCACCAGCCTTCACTACCATATACAGTTAGCTCCTAAATACGAAGTAAAAATAACCGTAAATTTTTTATCAAACAACATAAAACTGCATCAAGTCAATGCGAGAATGCAAGAGTGAAAAAAACATCAATGAGAAGGAAAAATTTGTGTAACAATTACATTGCAAACGCCTTTTCTCGTTTCAATTCATTATCTACTTTAAATTTTATCACTGCCTCTAAGTGATGGAGAAGAAAAAAATCTTTAAAGGACTAATGACACCGACCAACCGACACGATGAATAACATGGCAACAGTAATAGGCGGTCACTGACAGCTGACCGCCTGAGGCGGTCAGCTCTCTGAGGTTCCATTCAGTGAAAGTGAACCCAACATGTTAAAAGTCAACTTTTTATGATACTGTGACAGCACCGTCTCAGCCACGTACAAATATTCTCATAAAAAGAAACTTGAAGCGATTCTGACCAAATATCATTAGACCAAGCATATATTGGCTGACCAAGTACTTGAGTGCTGTAATGAATAAATGTGGGTCTTAACCTTCTGTTAGAACGGAAGCACTAAGCCTCGAAATTTACTTCAGCGTCACTCTCCTTAATAATTTTGATAGTGGGTGTGGAACTTTTTTTCAACTTCAGCTTTAACTTCGTCCACCTTATGATGTTTGTCTTTTGATTAAAATATGACTGCTAGAAACCGCTGTCTCAGAATACATGTTTTATTTTCCTATGTACGTTTCAACAGTAATTGACACTGGCTTTCACAGTGAACGTGCGGAGCTATTATGGCAATGATAGTTAACGTCGTGCCAGAGTGCGGATGTAAAACTTTTAAAGATTTCTTATGATATACCTCTATTGTAAAATATTGATTTCAAATTGTGTTTTAACCTAGCGAAATGCTTACTTTTTTCGTTTATATTTGCCATCATTTGCTAGTTGATTCTTTTACCATCATTTATTTCAAAAGCACTAGTTTAAAGGTGTGACAATGTTAGCAGCACCTCGCAGAAATCACGATGTGGGAAATTATTTTTATTTAATGCCATACAGCTCTATGTACCATATATCACCGATATGTCATTCTATGTATGAAGTAACATGTCCAGCAGTTTATTCTTATTCTAATGGCTTGTCTTTCAATGCAACTTTCAAGCTTTTTATGTATGACGAAAATTTCAGCGAATTTGTGCGGTAAATTAACCTTTGTAGATTTCCCAACACATTGCAATGGGCGAGGGCGATCAGCTGCCGAATTAGAAATCATAGTTTAAAGTGTTAATAATATTTCTATTTTACTGTGCCACTGAATTCTTGTTTAGTTACTGCCAATCGATTTACCATATTTGTGTCACGTGTGTCACATGTTTTAGTAATAAATTTTTCTGTCTTTTAGAGTTCACAGTACAATTGTGAACTCACATCACACCATTACTGGATGGCGCAAATTGTTCTGTCGTACTACAACTCTAATTCAAATTATAAATGTTTTATTATGCAAAATTTCTATCAAATTCAACTATCTTATGAATCAGAAGATTAAGGTTGCAAGTTCAAAATTCAAAACAGTACGTTTTAAAATTAAGAGAGATACGCCCGAAAATTACGCGATGATTTTGGTTAATTTCAACTTTTGGTAATTATCTCCGAATTAAGAATCGTAATTTGAAGTTTAAATTCGACTTCCACGCTTAATTTTAAGGTTGAAATCTTACTGTTTGAAAATCCGATTGTACCATGCTTTGTATGCGACTGATTTCGGTATAAACTATTTTTCTTTTTTTCTTTCCATGTCACCATATCAAAACAAGTCCACACATTTGCGCGCTTGAAAATCGAACGAACCTTATTAATAGAAAAACATAATAGACGCACCCGCCAAAAATTGAGGAACAAATGATAATTTCTCACAATGCCCTCTTATCTACGGTAAATCTGACATGAAATGCTTTCAGTATCACTAATACGGGCTGCCTTCTCTGACAATCCCGCTGATTCGGAATACGGACTCGGGAATTTTCTCCTTTCTAAAATTTCAAGAGCGTAACAAAGAGGCGGATGGATGGACACTGCAAGGAAGCAACACTGGGCTATTACTACATAGCGGGATGGTGGGATGTGAGTTGCTCACTGCGCTACAGATCTTACAAAATATGTAAATAGAAGTTGTGAATTATTGTACTTCTGAAATAGGAGTGAATGAAACACATTAGGATAAAATAGTGAATTTAAAAGAAAAATCGTTCGTTTTCAACATATTTCAATTAAAGAATACTTCTAACGAATATTTTTTGTTAACATGTGTGAACAATTACAAAAAGTTTTCAGTAAATAATTTTTTTAGTACGTGGAGTTTAGAATTTTTAACACAGATCAAATTGTGTTTAAAACAGTTACGACGTACAATATATCGAGGACTCCATGTATTTCTAGGCATCTAAGTTTTAGATATCTTCACCCCTTAGTGAAGTTTAAATAGTCACAGGCCGCATCTCTTAGGGTTACCAAGCAACCGAATGAAATCCAAATTATTGACGGTCATTTTCAACAGCAGAATTATATTAATTAAGTCGGCAACACCTGTTCGATAATCTTCCACGAAATATTTCGGCATATTGTGTCATATTTCGTAACTCACTAATATGCGTACATAACCAGCGTAATAAAAACCACCAAAACTGTTCGTATTTTTATTTTTAATGCACTCTTTTCCATTTTGAACTTAGGTGTTCACATGTCATAAATTTAGTCTTTGAATCGTTCGAATACAGGCTCTGATATACGTCGAAGTGTAACAAGTCTCTAGTTTATATCGCAGTTGTTGACAGAGCTAACTCATCTTCTAACCATAACGTAATGACCCTGATTCAATTAGTTCACTTCAATTTTTTATTTGTTCTCAAAATTACTTGTGTGGCCCCATCAAACGCAACCAATGCCTCCGGTGCTTAGTACTCTGGCTTGTGTATATACGATTGCAGTAATTACAGTGCCAGGATGTGAACACCTTAAATGTAGTAAAATCGATAACCTTGGAATTCCAGAGAGAGAACCTAACCAAGGCCAGGGCGTCCATCATGGAAAGAAAAGGAGGTCACGTTTCCCAATTACTTTTATAATAGGTAGATAACACGTACGTTTATTTTTACTATCACAGAAAATGGGGGTAAGAATTTTCATGAAAACGCTCTCGATTTTTCAAACTACCTGAACATGTTTTTTGCCTACATTTAAAACCACAAGCACTTTGCGAACCACGTACATTACCTTACCTCCCGCAGGCCAACCAGAGACTGCCAGTCGGCACCGGTACGAAGCGGCGATTTCTAGACACGATACAAGCACGAGCTTTGTCAAGGAAACGTCAGGGTCGTATGTCAACACCGACCTCGTAATGCATCAAGTTTTACGCTCTTTTACGGCCAGTCTGGACGTTGATGCATGTTTATGAATGCTTGAGCGTCTGCAGTACCGAGAGTCACGCAACTAGTCTGCAAAAAACTCGCGAATGTTGGATCTATCGTATTTCTGAATGAGAATTGTGTCGGTTCGAGTATCTCAGATTTCGCTATTGAGCTTGTATTATTGAATGTTTTTACATTTTATTCCTATTATTTCCATTATTTTTATTAATATTATCATGAATATCAGAGACTATATATACGAGACAGCACGTTTACATGGAGCGTTCAATGTTAATGTAATTGTGTTTATTTTAAGTTAAATTCATAAATGGTATATATGACACTGGATCTTCAAATTCCTTATGGCTTAAAGCTATGCTGTTGTTCACTTCACAATGAATATCATGCGGTATTTACCGTTAATCTGTGGAAGAAAAACGACAGCGAATATGTAAGAAGATTAGCAGCAAATCATCATGTCACATGCAAGCGATATATTGATCCTATAGCATTTGAGAAGCAGCATGTCCAGCTCCGTCTCCCAGACTACAGAGAGGCTCTTTTCATATGCGCGAGGCCATTCAACTTGCATCATTTCAAACGCACCAATGTGCCTCAGTTGGGGTAACTCACTTTAATCAATGGGTTAATGCATGCAGGTTCTAGAGCGACGTTTTGCTTTCGCATTTGTATAATGTTAAAGAAAAACCTGTTCGTTATAGTCGCCCTTATTGTATTGCTGTAATCCTTTTTCGTCGCATTTCTGAACGCCTCTGTCCTGAAACGCTTAATTTAAAGGCTCCTGACATCGATTGCCCAAATTAAAATTACAGTGAGCTGCGGTAGCCAACAGAGCCTTTAATACTGCATGCGTACTGCTCATTGACGTAGCCGCGAAACAATTACCCTAATATATCAGTAGACCGTATACACGGGGTAAGTGTACCTTATACAAGGTGGCTCTTAAGTAACGCACCCTTTTAAAAATTAATAAAGAAAAAAATATACACTGGGTATCGGTAGACATAATACGATTTTTTAAAAGGGTGCGTTACTTATGCGCCACCCTGTATAAACTATCTGCAAGGAAAGTTGTTTCTTACCATCAGGACGGATAATTCGACCATAGCTTACAAGCTTAGGGAATAAATTGGAAGGAAAGGATTTTAATAGCAAAATGTATCTTCCACCAAACATGCATAACCATTCAGAGGGACTCCACGTAAGACAAGTGTTGAAAAAGCAAACCAAATTAGGCGCTTGAGTAAAAATGCAGGCAGGACATTTTTCTTAAGAGTAGACATGTAGTTGCACACCGCACACTCGCAAAGAACCTTACTCACTGCAACGGTTATTAGATGCAAGGTCTTTGAATGCCCTGCATGTGCAATGAAGTGAAATCCTCGATCCGGTATTGATCCTCATCCAGCATTCATGAGCGACGGTGCCACTCACAGGCGCGCATGCAAGTCTCAATAATTTGGGAGCTTCGAGAATAAATGCACATAGTCTAACTTCGGAGCTATCGATGACTAAAGATTACGTTCTCTAGACTAGAGGGCCACCGTGTTGCGTGAGGGAGTCTTCATGCTGTGTTCTGTGTTGACAGTTCGGATAGCACGGCGGTTGAGACATGCAATCCTGACTTGAGCGGTCACTAGCACAGCGCTACTTATACATTTGAACAAAAGAAAAAGAACAAGTTCTGT
This sequence comes from Orchestia grillus, assembly GCA_014899125.1. NCBI lineage: Eukaryota > Metazoa > Arthropoda > Malacostraca > Amphipoda > Talitridae > Orchestia > Orchestia grillus. The sequence continues at coordinate 4,908 of VOMN01114420.1, read as the reverse complement.
TCGTACAATAGATGAGAAATAATTTCTAACATGATGAAATTATGTGAATCTCGATAAACAACCTCCGTGAATACTGTTTCGATTTCTTCAAGGTCAACTTTGATGGTAAGCTGGACTTTAAAGAAATCCATAAACATAAATATTGAAGTAGCAGCTATCAAAATAAGCAAAAATGTAGAAAAAAACATTCTCAAATAAATCCTAAGAAGAAATTTTTCTCTTACTTAAAAGTCTCTGCTAAGTTCACTTCAAAAAGGAGAAAAGACTTTGTGAACACCTGATACACGAACTCTCACTCGGGCCGTCGTGTAGACTTACAGCTCCGGCGTTCAAGGAAGACCTCTGAAGAACGCGATCGTCTCGGCCGTTTAGCACACTGCGCACGCACTTTCTATTACCGAGACGTAATATTCGTACACTACCTATCACCAGTGAATGATGCAGGTAAGCTAACTAATAACATAAAATTACAATTCATCGAAAGTTTTATTTACTTAAACAAGAAAAGATATAATCTACTCATAGGATTCATCACCTCGAACTGGGTTTCCACTAAAATGAAACCAGAATAAGTTTTTCCTATCCTTCATTTTGTTCAACCTAAAATCGTCTACACAAGAACTGGTTAGGGAATCTCTCAGCATTTTCAACCACTGATTCGTTGTCTCAATTTGAAAATTACTGCTGACGCCAAGAATAGTTTGGTAAGCGATATGATCATAGAACTGTAAAACGTCCTATTTCTTATGCTAAAACAAATGTTCTGATGCCTGAGCGTGAAAGTCAAGGACTGTGACTTTTTTTTCCTCTGCAGGAGTGGAGTGATAAGTGGTGGTGATGGTGGTCACAAAACACTGGTGATAGTTATACTACCTGTTCTTTGATCTGTTCGGCCCTCCTATCCCACATCTAATAGTTTGCCTGTGCGTGATTGGTGTCTGAGGGTACAAAACTTTTTAGAAACCCAAAAATGGGCCACCAGGCTCATTTCTCTGGCCGCATCCTATTTATTCTCCAAGTTTTCCTAAACGAGCTTAGCTTCTCGTTCAAGGACGACGGGACGGACCAAGCTAACTGCACAGGGGTCCAACGTCGCCGTCACTCGGCGGCTTTCATCACACAAAACATGTTATGAGCGAGCTGAGAAACTCATGCACTCGTATTATAATGAAATGCCTTAGGCTACTTTAGAAATACAATTACGGTACCGTCGTGTGATAGAAATCAAATGTGCATTCAGCACTGAGGCTTAAGCCAGACCTACTGTTTTGAAGCTCAAGTTCAATTCTGGTTCTTTTTGCGATTGCTTTTTTTGTGTGCGGCTAGGTGGAGTTACTTGTTTTTTGGCGCAAAGTTTCTATGTTGCAGCCCTTCTCTCATGCAGACGAGGACACCTTGTATAGGAGACTTCTACGCGCAGCCATGACTCGTCACCTCCGAGCCCGGTTTCGCAACGCCGCGCGAGGTCGCGGTCACTTCAGCAGGATCTGCGACTGCGCCGTGCATAGAATCGGTGCCTCGCAAAGGATCGAACAGCACAGCCGCGAATTTTATGACACTAAAGCGGCATCCAAATCTTCTGGCACATTGGTTTTATTATCATAAACGGGGCACTTGTTGTACCCCCCAATCTTGCCTCTGACTGCCAAATTCACGGAAACAAATTTCGTGATTTTAAATTGTTTGCCCGTATTTAGAAAAATGAAAGGTCAGTCATTCTTCAAGTGGAAAGATATAATTTGCTGAACGATACACAATGGCAAAAAGTATTTTTCTATAGAATATATAACAATTACACATTATCATTGTACAAAGAAGAGCAGAATGCCTACACAGTTCAGTATACAACATTATTTTCTTAACTATTGATCATGTGATGTAAGGATATGAATTACAACCCTCAAGTCGTATGATATGCTACACCTGTTACTGGGGGAAAGGGATTTGATTTATAAATTCCTTTCAACTTTCTTAACCGTGTCATCGCGAATAAAGATTCTAGTCTGCAGTACTTGTGATTAAATAATTTCGAATATTAACGAATTAAGAAAATTCTGTGCTACTCGTGCGGTTTTCTAGAATTACGGACGATAGTCTTTAATCGTTAAGAACTAAGGCTCCACTTCAAACTAGCGGGTATCTCCGTCTAAAGACGCTCCAAATCCCTTTCAGAATTTTTTTCTTTTTGCTGGGCTTTCTGAAACATGTGCAGACTTCCCACTCCAATTTCATCATCTGAGCGCGTAAAGTTACAGAGTATTTGCTTATAATTGGTGGAAACTAACTCAACATCGACAACGAATTTTAATTATTTTTCCGAAGAAATGACTAGATGTCAATAACTGAATGACTTTAGAGGGTCCACGGTCAGTCAGAGTCTGAAGACAGTGCGGGAAGACACCCAAATATGGCCATCGAATGCTGACTTTGCTCTCAATTTTAGAAGCAGGTCTGACGTCAAGGGACTGCACAGTGGAGCGGTAATGAGAAACTCGAACTGAAATGATAATGTGAGCAAGTTGTCCTTACTATAGCGACCAACGGCCAACGAAACACAGAGTGGGCAAGGGAGGGTGTCGACACTTTTTGTAATATTAAACAATAAATTATGTACAAAATTTTTTAGGACTATTGACTAAAGCTTAATTTAGTATTACATAATGAATATAAGTTTTTTCAGAACTTTGTTTTCTATTTTTAATAATTATGAGCAAAATTAGAGAAGCCTTTACTGAACCATAGAAGGCAGGAAATGAACCAAAGGAAATATTTAGACTTCTTAAGCCCCGTGTTGGCTGGTGACGCGTATATTAAGTATTGAAACGCCTTAAAGATACATCATAGCACCTGCCAAGAACAATAAGTACTCCAAATCGGTCAGTCGCGACGCCCCTACTGATTAAAAACACAAGAGAAATAGTTTGGAGAGAACTAAAAAGAAGCATTATGAAACACACTTCAGCAGCCTTTATCAGCTATGGTATCTTGCAAAATGTATTTAAAAAAGATTTAAAATTATCACTCTACAGGAAGAGTAATGCTCAACTACTGTCTGAACATTCATAAGCAAAAAGGTTGAGTCAAGCTGAGATTCTTCCTGAAAAACTGAGTGATGGCACTCAGCCTCCAGTGTTGTGGACTGACAGAAATTTTGTTTACTGTGCAAGCAATTCACGACCACCAAAATTTTCCATGCACGCAAAAACTATGCAAGACATCCCTGTAAAAACGCGTGCGTCCATCCAACTCCAAAACCGGCCTCTCTAAGGGAATGAGGTGGTTTGACCTCGACAGGGCGGAAAACTCCGCTCAAATTCATCGAAGTAGTGATGAAGATGAACCGTTACACACATCTTAACTTACTGAAAAATAATTTGATCTCGTGGATCCATACAGCATTTGGTGAATCTGAAATTACTCTTCAACAGGATGGAGCCACCTTCCGTAAGGCCAGCCTTATTCAAAATTGGTGTAGGGACTGAATGGCTGGTTTCTGGTCCTAGGAGCTGTAGCTTCCTTCTTCTCCAGATTTATACCCCATGGACTTCAGTGTGTAAAGCATTCTTGAAAGTGAAGCCTGTTCATTACATCATCAAAATATTGATGCTCTTAAAGCTAAACTTATGTAATGGGAAGGTATCTTACCAGGTGCATCACGTAGCCAGTTTACAGCTAGTTTGAAATATGTATTGAAGACTACAGGTGAATATATTGAACCTTGAGAGGAAAATGGAAACTGCAATGCATTGTTACAAGAGTAGAGAAGTTATCACTAATTTTTCTTTACTGAAGATTTATTTAAAGAATTTTTCTTCTACACTTCGTTTGATCACCCTGTACTTCTACGGTGCAGCTGCACGTGTGTCTCCGTCGGATAGTTTCGATACGAGACTACGAGGCACGACACAACGTGCGTTGCCGTGGCCAAAGAAGCAGGTTAAGGGAAGAATTCTGATTCAAGCGAATTTAGTGAGAGGTACGAGCAGGGGCAGAACGTAGAGCGCTAGGTTGGAGGTGTTGGCTCTTCTACAGGAAGTTTGGTGAGCGAGTCGTTGAAATTTTAACACGTGGTCGAGCGAAGTACTTGAATAAAAATGGATTTATTTATCACCTATTGACACATTTAGTAGAGCTGTCATATGATATTGCAAATAGCATGCATAGAGCGACTCAGGGTTACTCGCTAGCTCAAGAAAGAAGCATTTCGTGGGGGTTAACCGGGTGCGATTTCGACGATTCGTATAGACCATATAGCTACATGCCGAGGTGGCGTTTTATTCTTTGAGTTCGCGCAAACCCATATTGAGGGGCGTTTTATTATTTTCAGTTTACAGAACTTTAATCAGGAGTCTTCGTTCATCGCGTTCGCAGAGGGCCATGAAGTGAGGGGCGTTATACGTTATTGCAAGCTCACAAAGAACGAGAAATGCACGGACATTGTTCGGTCCTGCTAGTTCGCTCATAAGTATGAACTGAGCGGCAGAGTTCCTATTTAAAGAGAACCACCAGCCCGCTCTTTTCTTCGGTCCCACATGTAGCTCATTTGTTCGGAACTGAGCCACATCTCTGGTTAAAATAATTTTTAAGGAGTTTTCAGTGGCCTTATTTATTTGTTTGAACTTTAAATTCGCGACGGCAAGTTAGAAAAATTGTTTCGCTTCTCCACCCTGAGTTACGTTAGATCCCACGCGCCTTGGCCTCTCGACAAGCGCGTTGCCAAACTATAAAAAAGGAGAAAATAAACCTTTCGTAAAAGCGGAAAACGGGTTCCTTGTGAAAAAACTTAGAACAAATGAACAATGAACGACTAACAATGAAGTTTATGAGGTATACAGTTATTGAAGAAAATTTGTAGCCATTGGATCTCGATGTATGCTGACGACGTTCAGATCGCAATAACAAGCACTC
>VOMN01114419.1:0-62649 GCA_014899125.1 Orchestia grillus | reverse complement strand
ACGACACTGGACACCGGACATCAGGCTGTACGACACTGGGTACCGGACAACAGGCTGTACGACACTGGACACCGGACATCATGCTGTACTTCACCGGCGCAGGTTTTTAAGAACTACTCATCCGCTGGTAAGTTGACCACAACACAAACAGCGCCCCGCGATCTGCCGCTGTGCCAGGCGACCCGGGAGTTTCTCTTTTATAAGCGTAAATTGAATGTGCCACCGGGAATGAAGAATGGGACCGCACGGTTCCTCTTCTCGCTCTGAAGCGCCCTCACATCACGCCTAACCGTCTTGTGGACTTCCCACCTCAACTACAACATACAAACCGTGTTTCATAATACCGTATTCCTCTACAAGTTTACTTTGTGTGTTTACTGATTAATACTTGATTGCATATTTTCCATTAGATTTACAGTGAAGTAACTTGGTACATTATCAGGATTAAATGTTTTCATAAGAATTCTAAGGTAAATCTTATAAGAAATCAATGTTCTGATAAGTAACAATGACAAGTTCATTGTTTTCATTAAAATATCAACGTAGTCGCTGGCATTTAGTGAAAATGACTGAAATTGTGCAACCAAAGATAATGGGAATCTTAAGATGATCCATGGGTAATAAAATCATGCGTAATATGGTCAGCAATGACTTGAAATTTGGATCAGTATAAATTATAAAATATGCAACACTCAATTTACAAAAAGGAAAATGGTTTGGGATATCAAAGCTTCTTTTGATTAGTAGGCCAATTGGTGAATTTGTGTTTTGAATAATAGTATGCTCTCTTGATGCCCAATTCAACTGACGCAGTGACCTTGAATTGAACAAGCACCAGATATGTCCTTTATCACACAAGAGTCATTTTTAAACTCAAAAAGTCACACCTGTTGAGGTGTACTTAGACTACAATAACGAAAACCAGGAAATATCTTCTAAGTTCAGTTAAAAAGACAGCTTTGTTTGTTGGCTTTTTGACTCATGTTTGCTTGTTTGGCTTTTTGTTTGTTGAAGCTAGAAAACTCTTCTAGTGATAGTCCTTCATTTCGTAAAAGAAGAGTTAACAAGCGAAAAATTAAGGTGCAAAAATGGCATCACACTTTCCAGAGTTCTGGGTCAAGATGAAGTGGCCACCCTCGTTTGATTTGAACCATTTGAACCTCTACGTTCGATCTGTTCTTGAGTTCAAACCTTGTGCTGCTCCACATGTTTCTATTAATGCTATCAAGCCAACCCACGGTTAAGCTTGACCTAAATTTACGCGCAGGAATCTCTGCATAATTTAAGTGTGGGGCATTTGTTGTAGATTCGTGTGTATAACTCAAGGTTAACTCGGATGTACGGACAACAACGAAAATTTTAAGATACCTCAGAATGAATTTTGTATAACCAATTACTCCATTTTCAAACAATATCTAGTGAAACTTAGTCCTTTAATAGCTCGCAAGAATTTGCAGATAAGGTAACTTTTATTTCATTTCCGTGAAGGTATTACAGTCCTGTACAACAAAATGATCATACGGAACTTCAACACTGCGAAAAAGTACACATTCACTTCTCCTATACACCTGTAGCGTCATATTCTCTAATCCGTAGGACGGAAACACGCTGCCGCCTAGAAATGCTCCTTTATGCCACGAGAACCCCGACTCGCGATCGGAATTTGAAACTCTGGCGTTGCACAAAATAGCATCGTGCGGGGACGTCGTCGGGACGTGTGACGCGGTCTCGTTTTTGTAGGTGAGCAACGCGGCAGGTGAGCCCCTACCACATGTTTAGTGTGGTTACGAGGATTTAGTAAAGTGTAGTGTGTTAATTGTGTTTGTTGATTAAATGAGTAATTTGGACGGTTTTGTTTTGATTAATGAAATGTGTCTGCGTAACGCTTTTAAAGTTCCAGCAGTACAGTGTAACTCGCACAAGTCGAAAAAAAGCTACATTTCTCAATTGAAAAAATCTTAACCAAAAGCTAGTGCCAAGAAATTGCTACTGTACTAAAAATAGTTCCTAGCACTAAAAATTGCTACGACCAAAAACTATTGCAACTCCACTCGTTAGTCCAGAGCGAAATGCAATGGGAACTCGCACGATTTCTTCGGGTAATAATCTTCCAAAGTGCGCCGACAAGCCTGCTCGTCTCTACTGAGAATATTAACAGAATAATGACATCCACGGAGAGCTTGGATGAGGCCAGGCTCCGGCGTTTATTGGGCCTCTAGGACGTCAAAGACGCCGACGCCGTCTCTCCGACGGCCCAAACTTCATCTCTACACCTGCCCGCTACGAGGCCTCGCTTTTGCGTACACGGTCTATCGCCTGGAAGTACGGTAGACGGACGAAAAACACATATTTGCAAAATGAAATGAGAGCAGTTTAGTTACACTTTCAACTTTGAATAACGTAAAGGATTGAACTATAAAATTTTCGTTTTTGTGAACGGTGGAAGAAGAACTGAAAATTACTTTCAATAAAACCATTCCAAGGATATTAATTCTAAAATCCCCTCAGATGAAAAATGTTTCGGTGTTTGCCATCTGTACGAGGTTGCGCAATATTTTCAGAACTTTGCCCAGCTATTCTTGCCAATTTTGATGCTGGTCAATGCTAAAAAAATAAGAAAAATTGAGAAAAATTTTCAATCCAGAATCCAGGCTCAAGCCGAATCGTGCCTGGTAGTACGACTTTATCACTAAATAAATAACAGAGAGAGGGTAAAAACTTCCAAAATTACCTGATCGTCGGGTTTTCAAATATATACTTTTTTCAGTAATTGTCTATACAGATAAATCAGCAATCCTCTTCGGACCTCGTCTCATTTATTCGGAGAAACTTCATTCCCAAAAACTCAGTATACGAATAATTATAATTCACCGTAGTGATATTTCCAGACAGATCATAAAATATTTTTTATACGAGGAATGTGTAGCTCTAAACACAGACCACCGTATTCGCCAGGTCAAGTTCACTGCTGCGTTGTGATCATAAAAGTGTTATCCCATTCATAGAAAATTCCTTAATAATCCAGTCAGCGTTATGACGAGCATGTTGCACGGCCGGTATTGGGTTACACATTTTAGCGACTGGTGTTGTCAGTCGCGCAGGTGGCTGGAGCTGCCCACCTGTTGCTCACTCAGAGCTGTTACAGGTGGTGCAGTCTTGAGATGCACATCACTCCACTGAGGCTAGCTCTAAGAACAAATTAAAAGTTGAGGTGTCGCGTCGTGGAATGACAGGGTCGAGATAAGATTGTGAAAATATGTGATTGTAAAATTTTCAACAAAAAAACAATCATTCTAACGGTAGGTTGTGATATGTGATGATATAAAAGAAAATAAATACTGGAAGAGAAGTTACAACATTAGCCCTTGAATTATCAGTGACGCCATGACGGCTCGGTTCGTAAAACTGCTGCCAGTTTTTCGAACCAAACTAAGTGTAATCTTATTGCATAAAATTTATCGGTCGTTAGAGGGCTTATTTAATGTAATTCATACTCCGGCTAAAATTATTGAAGGTATTTAAGCTTTACGATCTCGAAACATAAGTTCGTTTTGCTGATGAATATTTATACAAAGTTTTCATAAACAGATGCGTTCTGGGACTCGTCTGCTGCTAGTCCACTGTTTGGCTACCTAGGCTATTGGCAGGCCTTCGAAACTTCTGTCGTTCGTGCCCACTTTGCTTCTTTCCATTTTCATGCCGTCTTCGCTGATTATTCTTCATCTTTTCTTCCTCTTCTTTCTTAACTTCCTGCTTCCACGCGCAGGGAATCCTGTGTCAGATCACACCTGCCCCTAGATTCCCAGTATAAGAAAAGCACGTTAAAAAGTCATCAAATGTCGCTCTCGAGATAAGATCCCCACTGTCTCCTCTGGCTGCATATCGACGTGTTGTTGTAAAAATTAAACTGTATTTGTGCCTTAGAATAAAATTGCTTGATCACCAGACACTCCTGCAATACTTACACCTCTCCAAAAATCTTTCACCAGATAACACCATAATTATTTGAGATAAGAGACGTGTACCTTATAGTGAAGCTAGTCTCGGAAGACTCTCCTACCCTGAATAAAATGAATTTATTTTGATCATTCAAATCGTGAGATGATGCGCTTTTTTATGGAGCAGGATGCAGGATATTTGTCATAGAGCCACTAGATGAGGCTAAGCACAAAGAACTATTTAAAAGGTAATTTAGCCTCTGAATTCTTTTCTTATAATCCAATCATAAAATTTTGTACATTTGCATTCTCCCTATTAGTATCGCACTTGGAGAACCGCAGTTTAAAAACTGTCGCTGAAGCCTATTTAAGTGCATCCCTAGTTCTTTATGTAAGATTTATGACCTTAAAGTATCTATAACTGTGCATAAATTTAGTCATAAAGCAATGGCGCAAGCAAGCTTCTTAAACAATTGAAGTCAGCCCGTGTGCAAGTAAGATTCTGTCGGTTCGGCTCGCCAGCACCCGACCTGGGGCGATACCATGGGCAAACACTTCAAGTTTGCCTCTAATTTGGACAGAATAGACGTCGTCTTGCAGCCCAGGTTTTATGGGGAGGCGAGCGCGTCATGAGCGGCCACTAACTGCGGCCTTGTGACGTTTACGACGCTCTGACCTTATGCGCCATCAGAAAACGTGTGCACCAATTTAACTGCGATAGCTTTAATCTATGCCTTGAAAATGACTGATAATTTCCGCCGGGAGCCGTACTGCATGTTGGTCTTCATACATCTCAGGGATTTTGTTTGTGGTATGAAGTTACGATACTGAGCGCGAACGGCTTCTTGGCTTCCAATACTGTACTGAATTTTTTCTTTGCTGAATTCTTTTTCTTTAGATGGGCTCAATCTATTATGTATTCAAGTGGTGAGATGAATTCACGTAAGATGTATAATTAGTTAGAAATATTTTTCGCATCGCGACAGTTCATATCACTGTCATAATCCTTACCTTCCAAAGTTTATGACTCTAAGCGTGTACAATTAGTATCTAAGCTGATAGTATTCTCAGTGGCATCATTTTGCTTACATAATCTTTCGATAGGAAAACATACAAACGCTCTGTACATTTTAGAGAAATAAGTTGGAATAAAAAAAAATTTTATTCCATGCAATATTGTGAGCTCTATATACTTTACATTCTCTACAGCGCCTGTAAAACTGCAGCGAAGGTGGGGAAAAATCTTGTAGGAAATTAATTATTTCAGAATATCTCAATTTTTTATAATTTACTATAAGCAACGAGCAAAGATTTTCTGTGAGCCCCAAAATGAACCTTGTGCCATCATATATGTGTGTTCTCAGTCGCAACAACAATTACCGAAGCTAAATTTCGTTCCTGAAGTTCTTTACTCGGTCCCTTGTGTTGGTAAGCTGCACCACTCACCAAAAGGAGCTTGTGACAACGCTATGTCTGTCCATCTAATTGCAAATACCAGTTCACATTCCAGCGAGCAATGAACGGGGCACACACCGGCGTCCGCGACTCCAGAATATCGCTTGCACGGTTCGACAATCGCTCCTCGCTGCCATAATTCTATGCTAATCAATTCCTTGCGAGCTCCCTGGGCCTTCCTTACCAAGCAGTAAACATTGATTGAATTGAAGGCTCTGATGAATATTTATACGGAATTATTATACGGACGGAGCGTCGAAGAAGCTCAAGCTTAATGGCGGACTCTGGTACACTCACTCGCCGGTCCGCAGCTCCTGCAGATGGATCTGGTGATAAGAAGCTGAAGAAAGCGTACCGAGAGCGTACGTTGCAGTCATCAGGGGCTCCTGTGGAGGGTGTGGTAGGCCGACACCGGAGGCACGACCCGCACGCTTCTGCAAGAGTGCTCCAGTCCTCGTGCATCTTTAGGAAGTAAGTCCAACTCATTTTAAGTACTGGAAATCTAACTCATCTAAAATACTATTAATTCAAACTCATTTTAAATACTGTTTGTTTTAACGTCACGCGTCTAGATTTTGCTCAATGTTTGTGCCGCTAGGGAATTTTGTTGATCTGCGCTTTAGCGAAATGCAGCAAAATATTTTTGAATAATTTGATTGAATTCAATTCAATGTTATTTTTAGATACTACTTTAACTTCAGTTTTCGGTGGCACTCTCGATTTTAGAATTGTTTAAAATAGCGCTGTCATCAGATTTATAATTAGTTCCACACTAGTAAACTCAAGGTGACTTTAACATCATCTACATTATGCAGAAATACATTAAAGCAAGGGAAATTCAATTTAAATATAAATCAGTCATTTACTTGGTCAGTACATTACAACGATAAGAAGTACTCAAATAACGAGACATGAAAATGAAGTATATTTATTTACATAAACCGTGCAAATACTTGGTAAAGTGATTTCTGCACCAACTATACGAGGCGTATAGTCGTGATTTAGAAACACATACACAGAAATGTTGTAAAACTGTTAAAATAGAGTGTAACACCGTAACTTCTTACAGAAAAAGCATATTAATTCTGCATGTAGAAGAAGCGTGGACTGGACTGGACTGGACTGGACGATGAGACTGTCTGTAATGAAGGCTGGCGTGGAAATGAGATCCCGGCGCTTGAGGTAGAACTCGTTGAGGTAGAATGCTTTGATTTAGGAGAAGAGAGATGGACGCTGATCAGTTTGGCTGAGTGATTCATTTATGGAACTCGTCCTAAGCGATTCTATGTAGAAAGATTCTCGCGCGCGCGCGATTGCAAGTCTCTGCTTTATAATATTTATTTCTCCAGTGCAAAGAACTTTCAAGAGCCTATTGATCGTAAATGCATTTATTTTTGATAAATTAAATTTTTGAGAAAGTCAATAAATTTATAAGTAGATAAGCACTGAAAAATATTGTCCAAGTTAGCAGGAATTTTTGTTAATTTGGGACCCTCCTGGAAATTGTCACCATGGGACAATTTCCGACCGAATTTGCTGCTGTGGACTCCTTGAAGTGAAAATTTGGCGACAGCTCTTTGCATGCATGATTTTTCAATTACCTCTCGTTTTACAAAAAGAATAGATTTTCTTTTTTAAAAATTTTCATGTTGTTCTCGTTATTTTAGGCCGCTTTGAATGATTTGCATGCTTGACAGTATTGCTATTGCAAATGATCTTCACCTTATCAATACTCATTCTTATTACAATCGCATTCAGCTTTTATTTCCATCAGAGATTTCCTTGATTCTACAATATCATTCAATCACCCTCTAGTGTTTTGGTTACAATGGTTGGAGTTAATAGAAAAATACGAACAGCCGAGTCTTAAGCGCTCAAACACTTTGTAGTTTAGAATTCAATGTTTTCATTTGAAGTGTTACAACATCTTTACTGCGCATAAGGTCTTGTCTTTGCATTATTCATTACAATCAGAACTTCCTTGTAAGATCATGACCAAATCCAGAGCGCATTACCTCATGCTCAATTAACTAGGGTAAGAGTTCTCGTGTACCTCAATAATTACCCTAGCCACGCAGCCCAGCGCCGGGGACCATGGAAAGGTCGACGCCCACTCAATTCAATCGAGAAAGGCGTGGGCTGTAATTTCCCTGTTGTGTAGTGTATAATTTGGACCTAGTGACTTGTTAAGAGAGTGTTGAGAGGGCACTCAGCCAGATAGAATAATGGCAGGGTACGCTCGACAAACTGGAGGGATCGATGGTTCAGCTCGAGCTTCCGAATAATGCGATAGTGACGGATGGTCGTGGAGAGATCGGGTGCGCACGCGCCTCTTGCTGCAACGCAGGTCTCGACTTTGAAAGTCCTTTCAGAAGAACTGTTTTGTTTCGAGCATAGTAAAGGGTTTTGTAGAACGGATGTAAAGGATAAGATACAATGTTACACTGTTTTTAAAAGTGAAGCGAAATGTATAATTAAGGAATCGTAAAATCCCAAAGTGAAACTCCTTCTGACGTTTCGTATACATTTTAGTTTCGTTAAAAGGACAAATTTATTCATCGTTTTAAAAACTTGATAGAGAACAAAAAGTGTGAAATTCTTGAAAATTTCCAAAGCTACCGATTAAGAAGCGAAATTTCACGGAATCTGAAACGCATATGGATGTTTGAATTTAACAGTCTTTGCTCCGGTTATCCATGTTAAGAAATTTCCATCATATCTTAAATATTTCTCTCTTCCTTTCAGTTTTTCTATTTGACATCGATTTTTTTCTATGTCTAATATTATCCGTTGTAATCTCACTTTGGAAGAAATTTTATAACAAATTAGAATTTCAATATACATGTATATAACGAACGTGATTTAAGCTATCCGTAAAAAATTATGCTATAGATTTCTAATGTGAAAAATAACTATTTCTTCGAACTGTTTGTGCGCCGTGCCACACTAAGTACAAACACATGTATTGTGTCAACGGTATTCACAAAATGTTATAAAGTGACATTACCTTTCGAAAATAATAAGAGAATTTTCAAACTATAAACAAAATGAGCAGAGCTCTTTTATTTTGAATCTATCATCAATGAGAGTCCTGCACGACACTCAGTTTAACGGATCCTGAAACCACTTCAATAAACCTATGAAGTCCATGCATGCTGACACTGTCGTTGAATTTGTACCATGATTACCGTTTAATATTATAAACCATCCAAAACTTCTCACTCAATAGATGGTGATTTGTTCAATTGTTATCTTTCGTATTATACAGAGAGGCCGCTGTTCTCACTCAATTCCATATTCTAAACTAGTTAAATGCTCGGTCATCTGTAATGAAAGGTGTGGTGCAAAGTATCAATAACACTCGCCTGTGTCACAAGACATTTTTCGAGGTTAAATGATCGAATTTATTTGATTATATTCACTTATTGAGTATAAAAACATTAACGCTTTCTATTCTCAGATCATGTTTCTCAGATATAACCAATATTTTTCGTAATAACTTTTGTAAATTTTCCATGGCATCGCTTTCATCGACGCACCATGCGCTTCAAACTATGTACTGATATTTAGCAAGAATCAACTGAAGTGATTTTTTCTCGTTTCAGCGTCATGCCGAATCGCACAATCGTAAATGCACGCAAGATTGCTAGTGGTGCCTGGTGGGGGATGTGGTGTCCACTCAGCAGCGTCACGGTGCCTGGACCAGGAAGTGGTGTCCACTCAGCAGCGTCACGGTGCCTGGACCAGGAAATGGTGTCCACTCAGCAGCGTCACGGTGCCTGGGGCGGGATGTGGTGTCCACTCAGCAGCGTCACGGTGCCTGGGGCGGGATGTGGTGTCCACTCAGCCTGTGGAGGGATGAGGTGTAAGCTCAGCTGCGTCACGGTTCCTCAAGAGGCCGGTCGTCGAGTGCAGCTTCTCTGTGTTACACTTTTTTCGATGTCTATGAGAATATATTAGCCTCCCTGTGAGAACAAATGAGTTCAGATATTGCCACTGTAAGTTAGACTTGAACACCCTTGAATACAAATATGTAGATCAGAATATAGAAATTTCTTGAACGTCAATGTTTTCTTACATTGTAACCTAACTGGATAAAAGGAAAACGGTTTTTGGACTTGAGCGAGAAAATTACCTGTAATTATCTACGTATAATGATTTGAATTTCTAACATCGTTAACTCTCGTTATAAATAGAAGTTCGTGTTTGAGTTCACTAACTTTTATTAGGATTTTCATTATGTATTAATATTGCTTGTTTCAGAGGCAAAACAAATAAAGGTGTCGTACTTATAAATACGAAAGAAATTTTTGCCGATGTGTCGAAAGTTCTTCCTGTACTCGCGAGCAAGATGTAGGATTTTGCAAAAAAGTTTGTATCGCCGAGCTGTCATTGCTCATGAAATGTTTATTGAGTATCGTAACACAAAGTAACAAACAAACGGGTTAACCTAGTTCGTTATGAACACCGAAAGTAAATTGTAAGGCATTGAATAAATACTTGATGAATGAGGAAGCTGTGGTAACACTTTTTGTGACTTCCCGTATGCTTCGTATGTATATTATAAGCATGTTGTAAGAAAATGAAACAACATCGGAAGCATTTAACGTCTAAGTATACATAAAATGAGAAGTAGTTTCAATACAAATATCAAAAGATCGGAATTATTTGGAATTGTTCGAATGACTACTAAAAGAGAAATATGTAGATTAGCCCTATCTCATAACATGACCCCAAAACTGCACATAATTCTTCAAAAGAATATCGAAATTCTTTGCATTGATGCTCGCTAAGATCTGCAGTCTGCCGCGTTCTTGCCTTCTAAAGAGGCTCTGGTTCGATTCCTGGACAAGCATTAGTGATTTTCACGCAGACACGTAGTGCAGCTCTTCGAGAAAGGAAAATGAAATCTCTTATTCCCCAATGAAATCATAAGGCATTTAAACGCGATACTTCGGGTGCGAGCCATGTTGAAGAGAATTTTTTTTCGTTTCCAGTGTAATTTTTTTTGTAACTGTCACATTACTGTTGCCCGTTATGGAATCCAGGCACCAGAGAAAACAACGTGAAGTTGGAAAGTGTACAACGAAGTTTCACGGCGAAGATTCGAGAGGTTCTAGGGCTGGACTTCTGGAAACGCCAGAAATTTCTACATCTGTACTCCCTCTAGGGAAGAAGTAAGAGATACCTTATAATCTAAACGTGGAAAACAATTCGTGGATTAGTACCAGATTTCAAAAAATAAACCTCAAGGCTGCGCACAAAGCAGCACATTTGTTTCGCCAAGATGTGTGTTGTGCCGACGTTTAATGTGAGGGAGGATGGCAGCGTTCGAAGTAGACATGAACCATCCTTCGGTGTGATGTGACCCAAACTCTTCAACGCTCTTTTCCTGACGATCTGAGAGAGTTCAGAGGTTCTCTAAACGTTTTCAAGACGAAGCTGGATAACTTTCTACAAAGTATCTCCGATAGGCCTCCCTTGCCTCACTCTTTTCAATGGCTAAGGGAAAAGGCCTCATTCAACAGCTCGCGGATCTGCAAAGACACACCATGCACACAAAGCGGCGGCCCCCCAGTGTGGATCAGGTGTGACGGCCGAAACATCTCTAAGTACATCTAAGTACAAGTTTCACAGTCTTTCAAATCCAACATATTGAACGTCATCTACATCATAATAAATCTTCTTCCGCGCACAGCAATTGAAGACATTTAAAATGCACAAAGTTAACTCGGTACGAATCAAGTTCCTTTCATTTATTTCAGCGATTCACTGACTTTTGTCTGTCGATCACACTCCCTCACCCTCACGGTCCCGTGCCATCCACCACTTCCTTCCTTCCTCTGCTCCTGCACGAGTGGAGGCCGTGTGAGTGTGTGTTTCTGCCATCATTTCTCACACCATCTAACAGTCCAGATCATTTATTCGCAATCGCTGGTGCTGCCCTCATAGCCGCACAAAGGATGAGGAGCAATACGGTTGCGTTACCCTCAGTCTCTATTGTTCCCTCGCCGTCTTTCCCCTCACTTTCTCGTCCTCATGCGTAGAAATTCTTTCTTTTCTCATCAGTCAAAACACGAACTTGCGAGCGCACGTTGAGCCTCGAAGAGACCAGAACCAATAGAGATAGCCGTAAAGTATGCAATACCGAAACTGATGCATATATAATTTTTAATTGACGATGGATTTTTGCTATTTGAGCTGTTACAGTTGTGGTAGTTGTACAAATTATTCAATAATCAATCAGCTACAGGAACTCAATGAACTAAAACACTGTGTATTTTTATTTCCTTTAGAGCTCATGCTCGATATATTTTTACGCTATGAAAAGCGTTTATTCATGTATTTCTCCAGGAAAAAAACTTCGTTGTAGACTTCCATATAGCTCATCAAATCAATTTTCACATGAATTAAAAAGCAAAGACATTTTTAAAATCCTGGAACAACGCAAAAACACGAGAAAAAATCAGCAAAAGACAGTACGAAAATCAGCCAAGCTTCTACGAGCCTTTGTACTTCTGCGGTCACGGTTGGGTCCTCGACTGGGAACCCTCGCAGCCTCTCCCTCAGAGAGGGCTGTTGTCATCATAGAAATGCCGGCACTAAACACAGGCAGATAAACTTGACGTACTGGTACGTGACTTAACATAAAAATTTGGTGTCTGTGCATTGCATCACTCAGCTCATCACTGAATAACTAATAAATAAAATGGATATTTATATGGTATTTCAATGTACAGTATTGTAATAACTATGTGTGGGGATTATTGGGATTTTGATCATATCTTTTTTTGCTATGGGCAGCGACAATATGAAAACAATTAAATTTTATGTTACTTTCAACCACCTTTACGAATCCGTTACTTTCAATATACCATTCCTTTTGAAAGCTTGTTCAGTTTAACGTAATTGAGCAGAGTAATGAACATAACAAACAAGAAAGAAGCTTTTAAATACAAATCAGCTCTTTAATTGGAAAATTAATTTTACACGGACACATTTGACCCCTTTGAAATATCGCTTGCGTAAGTTTGTAAAAACTGTACTCATGTGGAATGCAGGGAATTATAATTCCCTGAAAATGTACGGACATTGTTTTTGACAAACTCACACTCATCAAATTCAAATGGTTTTAGCGATGATATTTTTACACAAGACGGTAATGCATGTGCTTATTTTTACTTTAATGCATCTTTCACGTGAATACGAAAACTGAACGCTTATATCTTAGTTAATTCTAGCAGTAAAAAATAGTCTGAATGATACATACAATTGGGACTGGGCAATCCAGAAATAATGTTCTACATAATTGTGCTTTTCATTTGGAAAATTAAAGCCATATCGTTGCGTTTGAATCTGATACAGGATGCTTTGGTCATTTAGAGAAGATTCGATACATATGCTCAAAATCTTTGCTGCTGTAGTCTAAAATTCATATTTATTTCACTCTACTTGAAGATTTAACGGGTAGTCAGAAATAAGTTAAATATTGGCATGAAATACCGTAGACTTATAGAATGAGCGTCTTGGTTTGCCCACATGCACTACGTATGCATTGATTGTACTCATACATGTATGTTATATGCCTTGACACGACATTGGAAAATATGTTATCTCACATTTATGAAACACAATTGTGTATCAATTTTGTAAGCAAGCTTTTGAAGTTCATAAGTGTGTTGGCGAAATTACAGAACATTTTCTTTCAGAGTGGGAGTACTTTTTTCACAATCAGTACGGAAAGTTGATTCAGCTTTCGACTGAGGAAGCTCATTGCTAGCAATTTGTTGCGATATGGTAATTGGTCCATGAAACATTTGCAGTCAATGAGAAGTCAATGTAAATATGATGAACAATGTCTTTCATAAAGCTTCGAGGAAGTACTACGTTCGGAACACGAATTATGTTAGCTTACCGCGTGGTAGTCATGAGTATGCAGCGGTTTCACATGATTTGAAATTAATTTAAAATTACTTTCATTCATTTTGTATAAAAGTTATGTCTGCATAGTGCAGAATGAAGGCGGTACAACTAACTTGAATTAATTTAGTTTTAGAAGATAATTTGAGCTAGACCAAATATGTACTTCTGATCGCGAATAAACGTCTTGTAGCATGAACTTCTCTTTTGCACTCGATTCGCAATCAGGCATTTTATCTTCGAATTTAGCGATAGCGATGACTCAAAGGTAGCATATGAATTGGCCATAAAATTAGTTAATATCAACATTCAAGCAAAAATTTCTATTAAAATCTCAGTTTGTTGAAAATTCCTGAACATCCCTTTTGCATAATGAAATAATCAATATTCAGTAAAATGATAATCATCTAAGTCTTCTCGTTTTTTACTTTTGATTTGAAAATTGCCGATCCATGATATTTGTTTTTTTTAGATGCATCCGAAATAAAATGCCGCTGTAATATTCTTGTAGATTCCTTGTGGAGCTATTGTATCTTCCCCATCTCTCCACCAACATTCTGCACAACGCCATCCGACTGCCGGCTTGCTTGGACGTCTACGTACAGTTTCAAGAACCTCTCGCACTAAAGGGCCGCTTTCTTCCATGTCAAAATAGAAAAGTTTTCAACTGTCGGTAACGACGCTCGAAAAAACGCTTCAACATAACATCAGAAATTATCCCTCATGAAAACTTGTGGAAACAAAACTTTCGAATTCAAAACACAGCAAGGGACCGTGGCGCAGCGCAACGCTGAGGCCATCGTGCACTTCCAAATTGCAGCTTCCATTTAATTGCTTTCGAGGAAAACTGCGAGTGCGGACCTATAACGCTTGCATTAGCGCTAGTAATTCTAACAAACGCGCCGAGTGAGAATACGGCAAGGGTATAATATAAGTTCTTATGGTAAGATTGTGTGCTTATGTCCATGGCCTTCAACATTGGGAAAACTTAAAAGTTTCTTCATTGTGAACAAATATTCTTGTAGTTGCGGCTGTTGCCAGTTGTGGGTAAAATCGTGTTTTTCCTCAATGCGTAATCGGCTAATGATGGTAATGAACGCTAGAAATATTAAGAAACTGAATAATTTTTCGCTCGTTAGTAATAACATATATTTGTCAGATTGTAAATTTGTACGCACAGACATCATATACTGTACAAGCCCTTCAGCGTAAAAATATCACATTTACCGACGCCATGACTCTACAATAATTTCTTGAAAATATTGAGCGCGGTTCTGTAATACAAAAATCACTTAAATTTGTTGTGTCACCAAGCTTTGTCACGCATGAAAACGTGAAAACGAGCACGTTTCATTGGTGTTTCTAAATCTTAATTATTGTCGATAGAAACGCTTTTTTAGATGAATCGTTACTTTTTGCAGTGAAATACCATCTAATTTACCACCTAAGTGAAATACTACCTAGTCTAATTTACCAACATTAATGATGTCGCTAAAGTAGACTCGACCTGATAAACTATTTTAAACCGAAAAGATTATTCAGCTACTGAATATAGAATGCTTGTCCACATATGTAATGGGAAAATCTCTAAGTATTGAAAAAATACCTTTGTGAATCCACACAACCAAGTTTTTTCAAACTCGGAACTTCTCTCGAACCAATTTGAATACCGTATGTAATTTTTTGATAAGGTTTACTTGTCTCAGTCACTGAAAAAATAATAGCATTTTTCTAACTAGTAATTACAGGCTCTATAATTCTTTTTGATAGTTGAAAAAACTAACTGGCAGTTTCACTGTAGCTTTCCTTCAGGATTATTTGCCTATCGTTCGAATGCAATACATAATTATAGAAACATCTCTGTATTCCCAGCCGTACAAAATCAATTATTTGACACCAAGCACCGTTCTTTCTCGCGGCCCTAAAGAGGACCTGCACTGCTAATGTATTGATCGACTCTGCCCTAATATTGGGATATTTATTGCAGTCTGATATGGTGCAGCTTGTGCGCTGTGTAGTGGGGCCACTGTGGTGTGTAGTGGGGCCACTGTGGTGTGTAGTGGGGCCAATGTGGTGTGTAGTGGGGCCAATGTGGCGTGTAGGGAGCCAATGTGGAGTGTAGTGGGGCCAATGTGGCGTGTAGCGGGGCCAGTGTGGCGTGTAGTGGGGCCACTGTGGTGTGTAGTGGGGCCAATGTGGCGTGTAGGGGGGCCAATGTGGTGTGTAGGGAGCCAATGTGGCGTGTAGGGGGGCCAATGTGCTGTGTAGTGGGGCTAGTGCTGTGCCGCAGCTACTGTGTTGTGTAGTGGGGCCAGTAACTGCAAATTTTGAATCGCATTATCGCCATGCTTTGCCCAATTTCGTAGAATGACATTTTCTTACAAACTTGGTATCGGCTTTATTAAGTTTTATATTAATTTTACTCTTTCTTTTTCATCGAGCTTCTATTGATGTAGTACAAACTCAAATAAATGAAGACATTTTTCCCTGACTACTTTCCAAAAAAGAAACGATATGCTTAGAGCGAGAGATTATTTCCAATGGGAGATGTTCCTCAGTTCTCCAAGTCCTGCACCTAACCAGATTGTACGATGCGGCCTCTCAGCAGTCCCTGTGCTCGTACGGGTGGCCATCACGGAGTGGTCTGTGCTGTCAAGGCCGCAATGCAGATCGCAACGCGCGTTGTGCAACACTGCTGTCCTTCTGAAACACAGCAACGAAATTTTTCGATTCAGAACACGACAGCTCAGAAACTGTTCGTCTAATCCGGTCAATTATCACGACCGCGCTATGGTAGTTTGCATTTTCAGTTACAGTGCCTTTTCTGGCGCATGAATTTTGTAATAGGAGACTGAGTATTACAGAGTATTCATACGTTTGATAAAACTGTAGAGAAATAACAGTTCTCTGTGGAAATCCTTCGTACTCTTAGAAGGCAGGGATATGTATGGTAAACAAGCACGATGTATTCAACTCCCACTCATGATATCCAAGTAAAAAAAATGAGTCTCAACCATCGGAAGGCTAGATGAAAGCCCTGAGCCTTTGGAAACGAGCCCAAAAATATTTCCACCCTAAACAAACAATCTTCAGTTAAGAAAATTCACAAACCATCACTTGAGATCAAAGTCTACGTGCGATAATGGACTCCATTGATACGGCAGGTCTCTGCGTTTACGGAGCGGTCATTCCCGTGAGAGGTGCTGGTTGCTGCTGGGAGGATTACGCCTCCCCTGGGAATGTTTACTTGTGGATTACCAGGCTTACTTTTGCCGCCCGCCGCCTGCCTCCGGCCAGCCACCGCGCGAGGGGAGACATCGAGGGTGCGCAGCTTTGCTCAGGAATTTATTCGCACCAGAAGAAGACCATAATTTCCTCTGATGTTCTAACTATGTATAGAAGTTCTATTTTTTTAGGTAAGGCATGTGTGGCATGTGAGAAGTGAACGAGAAGGATCTGCCCAGGAGTATCATCGTAATCAATCGTTTTCTATTTGAGTAATGTAGCCCAAATCGCGTTCAGTTTCAGGAGTGCTCTAGAACTTCAGTATCGAATTTGGTTTTCTTTTGAAAATTCAGTTTCATGCGTCTTTAGATAAAAATTGTTAAGAATACTCTCCTGAAATGAAGCAATAAGTTTACAAATTAGTCAAACAGACATAAATAAGTAATTTCTACAGTATCCTTTCGTAATTTGGCATGAAGAATCTCCAGTAGTTTTACTGATATTTTTAGTGGCATAACTGTTAGATGTCTCCTCTTCCTAATGCTGTTACTAATCTTACTGTATTTCAAGGAATACTGAGAGCTCTCGCGCTTCTTGTTTTCAATTCATTCCTCATTTTAAATGCTGTATTGAAGAAACTCAAATTACTGAACACATTTTCTCGAGCCATTGTTGCAGTCTTCTCCCCGCATAGAGCGCTAGATCGGTTCCAGCAAACAACCGCTTTCAGTCGCCCCTCAGATAAAGTGGTATCGGTTATAGCGAGCATCAAATGATAAGAAAATATTTATGTCATATAAAACGAATAAAACATATCAGAAGCAACCAAACGATGAAGTGGTTGTTTTCCAGAACCGATCTAGCGCTCTATGCGGAGGACGACGGGAGACCCAGCTAACTATCGTCAGTAACAGAAAGAAAAGGACAAAGAAAAAATCGTTGATTACAAAATCAGTCACATATAGTAGGGGACTCTAAGAACTGCTCCTTTTAAAATTAATTTTTTAGTAAATGAGTAGCAAGCCGACACACTTAAAGCTTCAGCAGAGAACAAATTCTAGTTAACTAAGTGAAATTGTAAAACAAAGCATAGAACGTAACAAATAAACGGCTTCATATACACTAACATCAAATATGACACGTGACAAAGGTATTCAACCATATCTGTGAAACAACTTTCACGCAATAATTATAGTGTTCTTCTGGTTTCATCGTGTATTAATTACTTGTAGAATACTCTAGATATTTCGAAAAGAAAGTTCAATTTAGTTTGGCTTGGAATTAAACAGTAAGTCACAGATGAGCCGTCATAGCCTTCAGTCACCTAAAGAACATCATGTCGAAAGTCAAAGAAATCTCAGAATATCTACGGAAGCATAGAGCTCAGCTCTATTCTCAAGTTATATCGCACATAAAAATTCTATGCAGGCTAATGTGTCATACTTATCGTTGGTTCAGTTATTCGTTGGTTTAATTAAACCTACGAGCCAAGCCCTGTTTCGTAAGGAAGACAGCTCCCCACTGGACTTCCACACCCCATAGAACGTCCATGCCGTTCTTCAGAGAAGTCCAGTGAAGCTTGAGGAACTCAAAACATATGCGTTGAAGAATTGGCTTTGAAATTCATAAGAATTTCATCTTATGAAAACCGTTTCGAGCAGTAATTGCTAACAAAGATTTTACAACAAAATTTTAAACATCAGCAACTGTTTTGATTAAATACATTTGTCATGCGCAATATATGTTTTGTGTGCATTTGAGACAGTGTACTTGTAGAAGGAGAAACTTTGTTTATTTTTTCTTTTTATGTTACAAAGATAATTTCTGTATGAGCTCTACGAATGTTGCCTGGCTAGATGTATAATAAATAAAGGAAATCTCATAGGCGTAATTACTTCTGTCCCACACTGTACTAAGCAAGATACATCGGGTTTTCAAATATTAAGAGTAAAACTTGCATTAAATGTAGAAATCACGTTGTAACTTCTAATGGTGATTTTTAATTCACTGGCCGATCGTTCAGCCTGGAGTAGTGATAAGCCCCCATAAAAATTATTATCCGCAATCTTTGTTAGATTCTTCCCACATAGCTGATAAAAATTCAAACACTACCGAAGAAAGACAGGCTATAAAATGGTAGCAAAAAACTGAACCTGATATATCGTTAATCTAAAATTGGAGTGGTAGCATGTTAAAACTTCAACGAATATGTGTCCACTACAGTTCTCGTACGACGTATATTTTCGGTGTCATTCATGTTTCGCAGTTTTATTGTACATACTTGTGCTATTAGAACGAAAGAAAAGATCACTTGTTTCGACACAAGTGACACACGTGATATGGTAAATCGCTTTTTCAACAACTCAGAATAAAATGCTATAATTAAAATTGCATACCATATTGATACTTCAACCTGTGATTTCGAATTTGGTATCTGCAATGCGATTATAATTGTCAAAACTTAAATTTTTGTACAAATTTGTTGAACATTTCATTACAAAATGGAAAAATCGGAAATTTCACGTAAAAGACAGACCATAAAATGAGAAGGTAACGTTGAACATGTTGCTTAATATATAGAATGAAACATCCCTGTCGTAAGGTAGGGTTGGGCGCGTTAAATAACTATAGGCTATCACCCCTTGAGCCTTGCCACACATGGCGAACCTGGCCACTCCTCAATACTGATGCTATGGAAGCAGAAAACAGGTATGGTATGAAATCGAAACATATGGAATGGGACATTTAAACATGAAAAGTCTGTATGTCCAAAGCGCATAGACGTGACTAATGTTCGAGAGATTAATATGATGTTCCCATCTTATTTCCCGTGTCCTAATTTTCGACAATCAAAAAATGATAGCGCAAAACTTGGTGTAGCAACCTGTGTGCAGACGCGAGATATTTCCCCCACACCACATGAGCAGCGAGTTGCACCATGACATGACGCAATGTGCGCCCCACACGGAGGCAGTGTTCATTCTTACGTGGCACCAGCCTCATTCGGACGGCCGCAACCCTACAATTGAGAAACAACTCCTGCCCGAAATAGCTAATGGCAAACAAACCCCAAAAACAGCTTTACCCCAATAACCCTACAATCAGCATGACCACAGCATCACGCATAGTCCCACGCACAGCATGACCACAGCCCCACGCACAGCATGACCACAGCCCCAAGCACAACGTCACCACAGCCCTAGCACAGTGCCACCACAGCCCCACGCACAGCACGACCACAGCCCCAAGCACAGCGCCAACACAGCCCCAAGCACAGCGCCAACACAGCCCCAAGCACAGCGCCAATACAACCCCGAGCACAGCACGACCACAGCTCCAAGCACAACACGACCACAGCCCCAAACACAACACGACCACAGCCCCAAGCACACTGCTACCACAGCCCCAAGCACAACACGACCACAGCCCCAAGCACACTGCTACCACAGCCCCAAGCACAGCACGACCACAGCCCCAAGCACACTGCTACCACAGCCCCAAGCACAGTGTCACCACAGCCCCAAGCACAGTGCCACCACAGCCCCAAGCACACTGCTACCACAGCCCCAAGCACAGTGCCACCACAGCCCCAAGCACAGTGCTACCACAGCCCTAAGCACATTGCCACCACAGCCCCAAGCACAGTGCCCCCACAGCCCCACGCACAGCCCGACCCCCAAGACCATCGCACCCAGAGGGAGTGCGCAGGACGCCGGCGAGGCTGCCATCTCGGCCGACTTGTCACAGCGCCACGCGCGCCGGTGACTGATGGGCCACGTAATGAATTTAACGCGGACTTTTCGTACGGGCTTGTCGGACCCAAACAAGGCTTTAATGGCTCATGGGATTTCTGATTGAAAAATCAATGTGAATTACTATGCAAACTGCAATACGATCACGTGCATCGTGGCCTATAAAATCTCATAAAAAGGATCTCTTCCCTGAAGCGGGTCATAATGAAAAGGAAAATTACTGGGAGCCACAGAGTCAAACTGTCAATATTCATCCAGCTATAAATATTTGCGGTGCAATAAGCAATTCAAATGCGGATTTTGAAGCAATTTAATGTGTTCGGGAACTTATAGAACTGTATTTTCAATGCGCAGTGAGCATCAAGAAAACAATACACATTGCTTAGCTTAATAAAACAGGATGTTTTTATATTTCATGCTTTCTAACTTTTTAAACTCTTTTGTCATTATTACCTTCGGTAAGGTCTTAGAACATCCATAATTTTTTAGAAGATTACTGCTATCTTTTAGGGGTATTGATGCGCGTTTAAATTTACATGTAGTTTGGCCACATAAACACGTCAAATTTTCACTCGGCATGAGCGCTCAATGTAAAGTCCCCTTACTCATTACAGTTTAACTTTAGCGTGGAAATTGAGCTTTTCAGCATTGATGGTCTCCGATTTTCTACAGGATAACGAATAAGCTGTGCAATATGGAGCATTAAAGAACTGCAAATGAAAGGAATTTGTAAAATTCTTCTGACTCTGTATTGATCTCGAGTTATATTAATGAAGTTCTATATTGTAGAATAAGTAGAATAAGTTACAATTTGTACAACGCATGTGAAGCCCACTTCACATTACATAAAGGATATCTCTTGATATCTCTTGCATTTCTGGATCGTACTTTAGTAGTCAACACCCAGTTCGTGCACCTGTTATGACGCATTTCTTATCTTAATTTACTCAGGTCTTTCGTATTCAAATTGACCTACAAACGTCAATGCTCATTACTTTAATGAGTAAATGAAATATGCACTCAACTCATTTACTGGAGCTTGATATGATTAAGTTATTTAGCTTCTTCAAAAATTCGCACGTGATTCTATACAGTTTTACTAAATGAGCATTTTAATGTAAATATACTCATAGATTATCGCAGGATTCTATTATACATTTAGTAATGACTGGGCACGCAACGCTTTTCCAAATACAGAAATGAACAAAAAATATGACAGCAATACTTCGTCACTAGAGATGAACTTGCTCCTATATAAACCCTCTGTTCGCCTTCCTGTGCGTATACATAGATTGCATGCATGCGCTTCACACATTAAATACATTGCAATCAAATGCAATGCAATATTTTTATCAAATGCACCCCATGTCTGATAAGGAACGTTTTTTTTTCTTTGAGATTACGTGAATTGTCCAGGGATCCCCACTGAAGTTAATAGTATAATATCAATAGGCAATTACAGCGCCTTTATTAGGTTTGCTCTGAACACGAACTGGTAGCCAGACGGTAACCTAAAAATTGTATGATTCTCGAGTATGAGTATGAGCTAACAATTCGTTATCAGTCTGAAAATTAATGTTTGGCCTATTCGGGCATATTTTTCCATGATTTTCGTCTTACTTTTCTTTCAGTCATATATTTTAGCGTCCTAACTATTCTCTAGTTTACCAAAAGCATGTTAACGTCAAATCCTGGGAAAAATCGTGGACCCTACAACCGGCTGAATTTTTCCATCCGTTACCCCAAATTATTCTTCATTATAATGAATATATGTTCATTAAAAACATAATCTTGTACGGCAAAGCTTTGGAAAATACCTGATGGACGATAACATTTAGATATATTCTTTTCTGCTGGCATCTGTATTATTTATCGACGTCGAAATCGTAGTTTTTCCCTGGTTTGCAGACGCTGCCTCGCCATCCGCGCACACAGGCGCTGCGAAGTGCGGCCGGCGCAACATGCGGGGACCTCATCACCGCCACGCGCCAGTCCGGCCGTCCGCACAATGAACTTCATTAGACAGACGCCGGCAATGCCTCGGATGTATATTTGGAATATGTTTACGAGGGAAGCGTCTTATGATCATAGAGCTGGATTTCTTTTATTGCGCTGCTGCATTTTGTCCAGGACTGCCATGTAGATCGATACGGAGTCGAACACATGAATCCATTTTTCAAAGACCGAGTGAGTGAAGATGAATTCTAAATAAGATGCTGAACAGGAGGCGTTGAGGTAGTATTGTACTTTTAATGGATACTGGCTATCAAAGAGCATATAATGAATTGTGAACTTCAGCTCTAAAATGAAGTCAAAGGTGAATCACAAATCTTGAATAGAGTCGAAGTTTTTAATAAAGCCCTGTTTTTGAATAACATTAATTGATATTTCCTAACCAATAAAAATGTGCATAAAAATCCCACTTCTCTGCATATAGCGAACGCGGTTTAGTTTGACGTCAGGAACTTCACCTAAATTCGTCTAAACTTTTCCAAATGCAAAAAAGTTTTAGACTTTGAATCGAAAATTCTATGTAAATCCTATATAATTTGTACATGAACACAACTATTAGTTATTCCAAGTCTTTTTTGTGTCTTTCGATAGTCCTTTATTCGAGCTTGCAAAAAAATGACACAAAAATTTTGATACAACGTTTCGGGCAGCGTCCTACTCCTAACTCAGCCAGACATTGAAATCGTTCAAAAACGTTTATAATATTTTGAAAGTGGGATGATATTACGCAATATGTTGTACGATGCCCGTGTGATTATACACACATATAAGGCGTTCACATGAGGCATTCAATTGAGCGTGTGATACGAGTGCATTCACTCGACACGCTCGGCTGCTTGCAACTGGCGAAGACAAAGTCGAGTCTGGCAATCCTGTTCAATTTATAACTATACTGAGTCATAATGATTGCGTTTTTTTAATGAGCAAGTTCATAAACCCACTTTTGAATCATTCAATAAAATTAACTCGTTTCGTTATTTCCTAGCTACGAAAGTATGCGCTTGAATGAGTAATGTTTTTCCGATTGTACGTTTCAACGAAAAGAAATTTATTGGTATACGATTGAGCAGTAATGAATGGTATGGGTTTCTCTTCCCATTTCTGATATTATTGTTGTTGTGATAATTCTAAACTTTTGTTTTGTTTTCGAATAATTCAGCAGATTAACGTTCTTCCCAAGTGTGACAATAGTAACATAAATTTAAGAAGCCTGGGTTTGATATTTCGACAATATCAGTAAGTTAACAGGAGCTTGGAACAATTTATCGCTCAATATACCTCTATCTTTTACCAACTAGGATTCCTGGTGTTTAAACACTACTCTCAAAAATTGTACAGGCTTTCATATATGTATTTCGAGAACAAATTACAATTTAGAATTACAACTATGTATCGCCTACAGGTTGTTTATCCAAACCGACCTACACACAATTAAATAAAACAACCTTTCATTGCGATGAGTCTACTTCTCGATTGGGAATTTGATTCCAAAAAATATGGGTATAGAATTTGAAATTTTGTATTTTTCTTATATTAAATATTTTTTAAATTCATAGTTTATTTGAAATAGTAAATGGCAGGAAGACACCATCTACTTCATTGTTTAAACTTTGCCTCTGCTGAGGTCGGGCCCGCAGCGAAACACTGGGATCGTATTAAAATGAGCGCAGTGATTTCATTGAAATCACACGCAGTAGTTTTCTTCACACTGAGTTTTAGGAATAAATACTGAAATTTTATGTAAATGATAAAAATAGCCTACGGAGGCGCAATACGATAAAACCATTCGGAGGTCACATCGAAATGATGTGACGTTGTCACCCTACTCGAACTGTAGAGAAAAACTCCAACTTCTCCCAGCCCTACAGATGAAAGAAATATTGACCTAAATACAAACTGTGACTGAATCGGATTACAGAAACGTTGTAAAAAAGCTGCTAAATCCAAAGGACGAAAATTTTTTTACTACTCAGGGAATTAGCTGCCATTATTTGAAGTGATCGTACTCGTTCAGTAAGTAGGAAGTAAAGCCCTTCTGTCTGGAAAAAAAATCAGAACTCAAAAGTTAATCTCAGCGACGGTTTGAACGGCTATATCAGACGAAAAGAAATCTCTCTTGCATCTGTGCCTTTGAAGAAAATCAACTTAAAATGTTTATCTGCACGTAGAAGACTTGGAAACACGTACATACAGTGCTCGACAAAAGTTTGCTCCGGGTGTGTAGTACACCACCATCATTTTTCTAAATTTCATTGACTGTAATGTGAGGACACTTTTCTACGTCTCTCTTAACTACGTTATCAACCCGCCTGAAAGTCTCTCGAGGTCGACCATAGAGCTTCCTCTGAGTTGGTCCAATGTCACACTCTCCCTCATCCCACATTGCCTGGCAACGTAACTCCTCAAAGTACGATCACACATCTCAAGTTGGTAGGCGATTTCCTTAGTGTGCTCACCGCCAAGCTTGAGAGCGTTGATTTAGAGAACAGTTACAGAAGATAAGTGTCTCGTCTCCCCCCCAATCAGGCCACAAACACTCCCATAGTACGGAAGACCCAGTCACGAAATAGTGCCGGACAAGGGAACTAGACAGCAAAAGTATCTCCAAACCGCTGCCAAAACTACAGAGTATAGGGCTTGGTTGGCGAAGTGGGCGACTAGGGAATGTAGAGACATCATGCAGTTTGTGCAAAGTTCTGACTTAATTACATCACCCTCATCCAAACCCTTCTTTGTTTGACATAAGTTTATTCCTCTCCCTCTCACTCGGAGTAAACTTTACCGAGTTCTGTACTGTGCAATGTAACTTATAGTGATATTCGCACTCCTACATCAGAACAATATGACGAGCTGTATCTAGTCTAATACCTTACTTATAAGAATTGCTATTACTTGTCACCGGAAACCAGCACTCGTGATTGTATAAATATTTTTAATTCAAGAATAAGTACAGAGTTGTTGTATCAGTTAGACGGTCTGTAGTAACACAAGTTATTATGCAAAATTGTACTGTTTTATTCATTCATAGAACATAGTTTGGGGTTTGGTAACACTTTCAGGAAAGTCACTTTTCTTCAGTTGATTGTTCATCAAAAACTTGAAGGTGAAGATCGAGTACCGTATTCATTGAACGTATTTTTATTTTATTAAAAACCCACGAAACAGTGTAATAAATATGATAATATAATTAAACACACTGAGTCGAATCGTAACGCTTCGCAGGCCACCTCCATCTTCAGTAAGTCAATTCTCGTGAATAAAGTTTTCCACAATAAAGTTTTTACACGAAAAAATCATTGCACGATATTGCTACTTGCAAGTAAGTACTTCATCAGCACCTTCATAAACACTGCAGTGTGACCACTTGCTTTATCATGCGAAAGCCTGTTCAATTCCTGTTCTAGATTCATACTTCATTTTATAGCGTTCATTGATCTACATTCACGAAGTTGAAATACGTATAATTAACTCATCGTGACCCATTTTTTCAACATGTCTGTATGAACGATCTGAATTCTATACACTCTTATTAGCGTGCATCTCACAAAACTTCTATATTACTCTATGACAAGGGATGATACCCTACAGCTCAGCCCCTTCACCACACCCCCACTCATAAGACCCTCAGACAGACCTCGCTCCACACTCACGCACCACCGAGTTGAGCTCCCTGGGATAACACGCTGAGTACACACCTCCAGATATGATCAGCGCTGTGCGGCGCACCGCTGCTTCAGGATCACCAGCCGCCGAAGAAAGCCAGTAATTATGAGACGCGATGTGGTCGGCTTACCTGTTGAGCTCATTGGACGAGCTCAGCGTATATAAAATTTGGTCTTCAAAAATGCTTCGAAATAAATGCTTTACGCGGGTAAAGAATCAGCTTCAATATCAACCCCTGAATTAAAACAAAAAAGTAAGCGGGTACACATTTATAAAAAAATTTGAAAGACTCATATTAATTCTTTTTCTTTAACGAAACCATCCGCATGCGTGATCCACAAATAATTTAACATGTCATTTAGGTCAAAAAATTGTCCAGTAATTTCATTCATTTTTTCTGAACGAAGCGACCGCAAAAATACGAAATTTCTATTTAATATAATTTCTAAACACTGAAAATAACCTTGCAGAAAGTAGGGATGATTTCTTTGGTATGCTGAAATGATATGCATACTTCGTCCCCATGCTCAGTTGTATATATGGATGAATTGAACTTATACTTGTGATTTTGTGCGCTTGGTAAGCTATTTAATTTTTTATCAAACTTTTATCTCATGAAAAATATTAAAGAACATATTTCAAGTACATGAATATGAAGATACAAAACTCTCGGAACTGAATTAGAGTGGTATGCTGAAATGATATACCATACCTGTTATATTGTGTAAGTACTCATATCGTAACTTGAGTCTTAATATACATATTGAACAAAAGATACGTTCGTCCATATCTGCCGAATATGATTATACACAGTAAAGGCGCCTTTTCACCTTTTTTGCTCAGTCAGAATCCTCACAAACATTCAGTGAGTACCAACGTATTAAAGATTCATCATTTCCTAATGAATTCTAAAGAACTATCAATAAATTTTCTGTGAAATTGACCACCTCTTTTATGCTACGGCATGTACCAGGTGCCTACCTTTGGGAATTTTTTTCACTAGCAGTGCGTACATCACAATCTAACTTGTTTTGTATTTTTATTTCGAGACTCAATTTAGGTACCGTTTCGTGCATTTTAGTTGTACATGTTCCAGTAATTCATACATTTTTAATTGCAATAAGCATTTTTAGTTTGATAATGCTTCGGTTTTTTCTTAATGCAGGTTGCAGTCAAAGGTATGATGAATTTTTCTGAAACTGAATACAGTGGCGTTAAGCCATTTCAGATTGGCTCCTTCATCAGGACGCCAAGCTGTCATGAAGGATCGTTGATGCACCTGACGCCCATAAGCATGCTGCATGTAGAAGAGAACGCTTAGCTGTTGCCTGGTGTTAACTCGATAGTGCAGTCGCGGCCGCAGCATCGCCGGCTCCCTCGCCTCCGCATCTTCTGCTCTCCTGCGTCCCAGTTTTGCAGTTAACTCTACGGAAGAAGCACCCCACGTATCGCGACCATGGTAAAACTACATTTCTTTTGCAAAGTTATTTTAATTTGTATAACAAGCACAATTATCGAGAAATTGTAATGATTTAATCTCTCCCATTATTTATATTATACATGATTCATATCTTTCGTTATCTTTAAGCCAACATGAAATGAAAGCCGACTTCAATCAGGCGTTAGAATATAAATACGTGTATGACTGTTTTAAAATACATATTTCTTTCTCCATACAGAGAGGAAAAAATTCTTCATGCCGCGCCGTATCTATTTATCCTTCATATGCAAAATTTTCTGCGAACAAAGACTTCATTTACATCGAAAATCTTTTTGATTTTTATTCATCAACCTAAATTTGACCCACACGTTGAGGCAAGCACATCTTGAGTAGTACCATGAGATTTGGCCTTACGAGAGAAGCTTATAATAGTTGTGCTTATGTTTTCAAATTCCATTTAAAATTTTACTTCACATGACACTTTTTATGAAGGAAATCTTGTTACACAATGAATCTTTTATATACTAAAATCAAAATGGACTCGGCAGGAGTTTCACGGCATGGATGAAATGTTCGTGCGATAAACTGAAGTTGCAGTGATGCAAACATCGTTCGACGTGGTCTCACATGTCGGTGGTACAATATTCAATTAAAGTGAATATTAATTTCAATTTTAAATAAAAACCCAAATGAGCAATTACATACATATTCAATGTCATGTGTGGACATGGACAGTTTTTCACGAGTATGAGTATAAATACGTGCGTACAAAATCATTCTATGCGTATGCTTAATAGACATCATGGACAACTCTATATGCTCTATAGATAGAGATTTCGCTTGATTCACTTTAAGCTCGCGTTTCAACATAGCAGGTTAATATACTCAGTAGTTCAGACAACCAAATTACTATATTTCTACTTGCATGTGTATAAAATACGGGTATATGTTATACTATTATGTTTTACAATGTTATATTTTGTAAGAGAACAGAAATACATACAAAATAAAGTTAAAAATAAACAATTTGTATTTAGCACACATATGCAGAACGCATTACGATCCCTCGAAAGTGTATGGTTAGCGGTATCTCGTGTTGGTAACTTTTTAGTATACTTATTTGGAATACTTATACTCAACCTAGTGGAGTACGAGCTGAACTTGCTGAGGCTCATTCGTACGCTTAATTGCGTGCACGTGTTTGGGTTACTTCAACGAAAGAAATAAAACGCGGCAAAATGAAGTGGAGCATGAAACATAAAATCTAACGACAGCTCTGCCTTATTCGCAGTCTTGCTGCTACTCTAATGCATTGCTTAATTAAAGGATATTTCCTGTACTATCTATCGTTCCTAGGTTTGCAAGACCAATGAGTAAAATATAACTCGATCATTTGTAGTTCACCGAGAAATGACTTTACTTTATGCCAATCCTGAACACTCAACTGAAGTTTGTGGGGTGGCACTGGAACTCAATGTAGCTAATTTATTCGCTGACCGTTTCATTTGTGTTTTACGTTAGGTCACTGCTTGTATAATGGGATTGATAAAGAGATAACTAAACAAATAAACAAATGAAATGAATCAATAAACAAACAAATAACAAAATCTTCACTTCAAAATCCCTTATGCACACCTCTTCGCAGAATGTAATTTAGGCACAGGTGCCCAAACTTGCGAAGGTCAGTCAATCAAAACCTTCATTGCTCTTTCGTGAGAAAATTATTGACAGCCCTCAGTTCCCATCTCTATATCTCCTACTTTGATTTCCTAGACGTTCAGTAAATAAATTTTTTATCTTATCCTAAAATTCTCCTTCTTTAATCCCTTCCCAGTTAAATTTTTCGCTGGAGCATCTAAAATTCTATATAATTTGGACCACCCATGTATTTTTATCGATCGATTATTTTATACGTTGTTCGATGAAAGTTAGACTGGGCCACTCAGCAGCAGCCGTACTGGAACGATCACCAGGCTGCCAGAAGCTTGTGACTGCAGGCGTGCGAGGCGGCTGTGCTCGGCGCAATCTGATCAGAATTTGACCATTTTAGCGACTCGAACCTGCGCAACGCGCATCTCCTCCGAGGCGGGGCTTGAAGTCCACGTGGGCAGGAGCAACACGTCTGAAGGCGGGACTTATTACCCACGTGAATCTGAGCAGCACTCAGACAGTACGAGGGTTCGACTTGTTGCGCTGGAGGACCAGAGTAACCCAAACACGAGGGTAGTCTCCGTACGAATGCTGTAAATACAGGAGAACAGGACGTTTCCCTCAAGAAATTACGCCTGAGAAACTTTAGTACAAAGTCAGGCCATGAAGCCTATGTGGTTCTCACAAGCGCATGTGTGAAATTAGGATTCCCTCACACGAGTAACAGAGTAATACATATGATAGAGGAAAGTGTGGTCAGCAACGCAGGCAACCCTCACGCGGATGCTTACGAGCAGGTGAGGCCAGTGGCGTTTAACACGCGCATGTACGAGGACGGATGCTCATCTGACCTGCTCACACCCGAGAGGGCGGAACTTGTTCCTCGGATGAAGGTGGTCCAAAGCTCACATGTTCGGCAGGTATAATTGCAAGGGGAGGAGTTCAAGATTAGAACTCCTCCTCCTTGCAAGGTTTACCTGACCTGATCATATCCTTTACCTTGATGTTGCCAAGCTGCGGGGAGGAAAAAAAGAAGCTCCTTGGTATTTCCTACTTAATTGCTCGTGTTTTACGACCTGTAATGAATTTAATTGATGTAACAAGCAGAGTTAGAAGCGAGTAATTCGATTAGACGCGTCCATAAGGAATTTGATGGCATCTGTGTGCTATTCTTACGATGTTATCACTGAAATTGGAGCAAGTGCAATTTCCATGTCTTGTAATTGTGTTTCTAATGAATTGATTATTAAATTCAATACTATGCAAGCTGATTATGTGAGCTTTACTGCTCTTCTAGTAGCATCCAACTGCATTCGTTCGCATCAGCTGTGGACTTGAAATCGTAGATACGTCAGTTTGTTTGTATTGAGGTTCAGCCTAGTTTTACCCAATAAAACGAAAAAAACTACACAAAGAGATTCAATATATTTCAGTAGACTAGAGTTTTGCAAGGGGCACTATCTACAGGACATTAATACGTCAGTATACATAGCTTTTTCGAAGGTACCCCAGTTGAGTCAAGCGTATTGCAATGACCTTGTACATATAACTGCTACAGGTATCGCAACCCCACAAACCCTGTAGGCTTGAAGTAGCACACCAAGTGTGAGCATGTAGTCCAATGACAGGTGCCTCTCATTCGAAAGCCGGTCCAAAAAATACGGGAGACCATGAGAGTTCATGCATGAGAAACCAAACGCTTGGAAGGACTTTTGAAAGTTTACGGTGTGTGCGCCGTAATTGAGGTGAGTTATTACAGAAGTTGTCTCCTGCCTCGGCGGGTTAATTTAGGCCGCTTTCCATTTACGTGGTCACGCACGCGCATCTGACAGCACCATGCAAAGCGCCCAACGTTCCTGTAAGTCTGTTGCGTGCAAAGTAAGAAGCCATTGCGTTGTGAAAATCAATACAGAAGGAAGCCATCCACTGCAATCATCACACTCTTAAATTATGCAGTTTGTGTATCCTCATGTTGAAGACGCATAATGAAGTTCGCATATGTGCGCTTTATTTACCTGTTCAGATACATGTAGCTAGATGAGAAATATTTATTCTACGTATTTATGTATATTTTATCAATTGTGTTGGACTATCTTCGTATGTTCTGCTTAGCTGTTATAAGATCTGTGCACTTTCAAATAATTATTTAAAGTAGTTTTGAAATAGAATTGTTCAATCTTTCAAATTTCAGCATTGAACGATAGTCAGCAAGCGTTCACTTGGTAAAAGCATTTCTATTCCTAACAATGAATCAAAAATTTGTAAAGTCGTACGAAGACATACTCGAAATAAGTTTGTTCATATAATCTTTCCAGGATCATGTTTTTAGATGTATGATACATACAATAAGGTCGATTAAGGGTGAAAAAATTATTCATATATATGACCTACATCTCAAGTCGTCCAACTCCCTGTTCGACACCGTTATGAGTAGTTTTATGTATTAATTTTTTATTAAATTCTTGCTAAAAGATTATATATATATATTGTGTTTATACGTTTACAAGAGTTTGGTTTACACGACTCATGTACGTTACAAAGGAGTTACAGCTACACTGTATCATTGCTGATGAGTTTGAGGTCATCTACTGGGCAAGACAAAAACCATGGATCAATTTTAATCTATTCTGTATAGGACCTGAAGATGACCGGTATACGTAGATGTTACATTATTGTTGTTTTTAGAACGAGTTAAGCGAGGTTTTCATCCATTTGTCTATTAAATTAATGCATGCGTTGTGCAAGAATTTTTATTCTGGACAAAATTTTTCTCACCTTAATGAATGAGTAATATATATTAACTGCTCAGGCGTGCGACACTAGCGCGCACCTGCATGGAGGCACCCTAATCCTGAAAGAGATAACAAATCATCAAAGGCGATTAATGGGTCGCGAGTTCACAAAATGCGCCGGATATCAATCGTCTAAGGTGAGACAAATGGAACGAATATTACTGAAAGAAACATTGGCAAATCTCATAGAAAAAATTTCTCAGTGTGTTCATAGCTAACAGCCCAACTAACTTTGAAAATGATATAAAACAGTGAAAGGGAGTGCAATGCACAAATACTCGCTCTTTAGATGCATGATGAAAAAGATCCATTGAAATTTTTATTACATGCTCTACCAGGCACTTGATGAACATCTTACAGTGACGTGGAGGTTGGAGCACGATGCAAAGAAACTTGACTTCCTACCTTATTTGGTATATGTACGTACGCATGTACATACATACATACATACTATACTGTACCTAACGTCTAGTGTTTTTTACCTTATTAATTTCAGTTTGTTTTTATTACCCTACAATATTTTCAGTAGATTCCAAACTACCTCGTATTATCATATGATTTTCCCGATATTTGTAACAAAACACTCAACTTTAACATAAGTATAATTTTCAAGCCATAACGTGTCGGAACTGATGAAATTTTAAGAAGTTAACCTCTCTTATAAGGCTCAACATCGTATAGCATTTTTCTTAACAGTGAATGAAAGTTACTCGTACATATCGACAAACATTGAACTTTCAATTACAAAATAGAAACCATTTTTCCGATCGAATGCGGGCCTACTCTCTGCTGACTAAATACTGTACAAGAACTGAACGCTTGGTGTTCAGAACTTCTCCTTATAATGCATATTCTTTATAAGTTGAAGTGTACCTAAATCTGCTCTCGATCGAGTTCAACACGATTATCTTTAGCGTAAAAAAAAGCTTTCATACTAATTCTTTTTTACTTAACCAAACCTAATTTCCGGTTCATTATTCTTACGTCTGCCGTAAAAAATAAATTGTTCCCTTTGTCTTGATCGGTTCAAAAGAAACGCCATGAAAAAAGAAATCTACAACTTAATAACACGAGTGTGTCTATATCTATTCAGTCTTTCATAGATCTTAAGAAGCCCAACAAACGTAATGGCAGCACAGGCATCTCTCGATCGAGATCTTAATGTGTGTGGAGATGGAGGTGAGAGTCTTGACGTTCAATGCTCCACAAGAGTAGTTTGCAGTTCAATGCTTAACGTTCAATGCTCCACAAGAGTAGTTTGCAGTTCAATGCTTGACGTTCAATGCTCCACAAGAGTGGTTTGGAGTTCAATGCTTGACGTTCAATGCTCCACAGAAATGGTTTAGTTTTTAAATTAGAGCCGGCCTTGCATTAATTAATATTTACTCTGTATGGCTGCATGTGACTTTTTACGCTTAATATAGCACAGTGTTGCTCTCAGACAACAATCCATGAAAATCCTGTTCATACGTCTGAGTAAATATTTAAAATGATATTTGAAGAATCATTTTAAGTTGAACTTGCAGGAACAGGCCTTGAAAACAAATATTCTTACGTGTATTTTCTTTTGAGGAAGCTATTCTTATATCATACCACCACATCTATAACTAAAGACTGGTACTTACGCAACAATATGTATTTAATTCCAATCAATAACGTGCGTTTTACAGGGTTGATAAAACTACAACACGATCTATCGTAACGCGTAGTTTGGAAGTTTAGGCCGCTCACGGGAAAATCAACCTAGGTCCACTTTGTATAATCTAGGTCAACTCTATGCAAGTGATGTTGTCGAGGAATTACTTGCTGCTATCTTTACAGAAGTTTGAAATTGAAACCCTTACATCCATTTCGCCGATTAATAAATGAATAAAGCAGTTAAATAATGAATTAAGTAAAAATCCTAAACAAAATACTTTTAAGATTTCAATCACACATATCTATCTACCTCTTTGACGATATTCTCAACTTACAAAATGAGACGGAAATATGAACCAATATTTTTCAGGCACATTACTTCACCCAATGCGCGGTAATTAAAGTACCCTTGGCTTAGTTATGTAGCAGCAACTGTTCTGAAGACAGCTTCACGAAGTGAGTCGCCCACGAGTGTATGCTCGAAATAAACTAAGTTCTCTAATCCATATTCTATACGCGTAGCACTACAAAAGGAACATGGATGTACTGTCAGACAGTCTGAGGCGACTGTAAAATGATAATAAATGTGTCAGCTTGATTAGCTGGTTCATGTGACGGAAGTTTATATATAAGATTAGCGCAGTTGTCGGCCACCGCGCGCATCCGTTTCCTACTAACGGACATCACGCTCTAACAAAGCCCGGCGTGAGTGTAATTTCACGTTCTTCAATTCGTTTGAGAAACATATCATCCATTAATTTTAATATTTGGTTCTGAACCTTAAAGTTCACATAGACAGATGTTGACACGGACGGTCGTGGAGTGCAGGTAGCGCTCGGAAAAGCTAGTCCATGCATCAGGTCGGCATGTCGCAAGATGTCTCGGAGCGACACAACCGCACCCTCCAGTGAATGGAGGCTGATTTATCACTCGCTTGAATGCGTCTCAGAGTAATTTCCCTCCATTAAGTTGAAGTCATTTGTCTTCAGGAGGAGAGACTGCTACAGGCTTCGCTGACGCCGGCTGCAGTTTGCCTACATTAAGCCTTACGATTGATGCCTGGAACATCACAGACCTTGATAGAGAAACGTGTAGGAAACTATGGATTAGGGTGCGGTTTTAGGGAGCGGTTTGGATTAGGGTGCGGTTTTTGCGAGGAGAGTGTGCGGTTCGTGCAGTTTTACGAGGCCACGTTTTTGCTGGTTTTATTTTTTATGATCTATGGCATAATATAAATAATTGCAAGGTGCTTTTAATTCAAGACTGATCATAACGTCCGAAAGCACATCTGGTCTTGAATCATACTTAGGTAAGATGACTACAACGAAGAACGTCTATCAAATTAAAAGTTATAGCCAATTACTACCACACTGCTGGAGACAGACGAATGAGATTTTGCGTGAAATCATAGCCATCGATCGCTCATGCAACCACGACTGGAAAAAGAAATGTTTTACTAAACTAAAATTTACGGTCCCTCGTCAGCTAGGGACCGTAACGCTTAATCAGTAAATGATACAAATTGAGGCAGCAACAAACCACGGCAAGGCAATTCGGTAGATTTATTATGCACCTATGCTGATTTATCTAGCAAATGTAGTCACTAATATTATGTATGAACTAGTAAGAAATGCGTACAAATCTCTACCATCTTCCCGAGTTTAGAATGAGCAAAGGTTCTACTCCTGTTTCGAAGTAAGTATTACTTCTGAACATTCTCTGGCAATATTATGAGCTTTCGCGAATATGTAAAAATAGTTCGATCCATCAAACCTATGATTGAAAACAGGGTAAAAGAAAGTTACAGACTAGTAATTGATACATTTCTTCTTTGATTAGTGCACGTTTGATTAGTGCAAAAATGTAAAACGGGAGCTAATCTATGCAGGATATGTGGACAATAAGGCGATACATGAAAACGAGATAAGTCATAAATGAATTATGAGATATTCTTCATATTTCAATTCGAAGTAGAGCCTTTGAATGTGGGGCAAATAGAAAAGTAAGTAACGTCCTGTTATCTAAGGAATAATTTTTTCAATTCATATGTTAGGGTAATTACCAAGTGTTTTCTTCACATATTAAGGAGCACATTAGGATGAATATTGAAGTTCTCCGTTGGCAAAGATTCAGAGAATTGGCTTTTGACTGACCACTTCGAAGTAACCCTAAATCTACTTAAGGTAAAATTTACTAAAAGTAAAATCACAATTTAACTGCGTGCAAACACACACACACAATCACATGTACACACACACACATGCACATTCACGCAAGCAGGTAGGAGCTGTATGCAATTTGGTGGCACTTTGAGCATTATTTAAGTCGGGTTTATGGGTGTAAATGAAAATTGATTCCAAGATTCAAATATCTTGTTTATTATTTGCTCTACAGGACGTTGAAAAGGAATACTTTCTAGCGGATGGCTGAAGTTTTTGCAACGATCCCTTATTGCTGACCCAGATTCCCTGGACGTCTTCGAGGCGAGGCTGGATAACTTTCTACAAACTATCCCCGATAGGCCTCCCTTGCCTCACTATCATCAAACGGCAGAGGAAAACGGCCTCATTCAACAGCTCGCGGATATACAAAGGCACACCATTGGCACAAAACGGCGGCACTCCAGTGTGGCCGGGGCGTGAAAGCCCAAACATTTCAAGTATCAAGAGATGGGGAGGCTGGTGGGAGCTCAGTCCGATGGGAAGCGCCTGAATTTTGGCTGCATCTGATGAACTGTTGAAGTGTTGTACTACCAACATATGTAAGACTGCGTGCAGCAATCACCCTTATACGTATAGACACATCCCCTACAACATACATATTATAATACTTAGACACTCATTCACACTCGGAAAATAGCGTTGGTACTATTCAGCACCGTTCAATATACTACTTCAATAGAAGCCTCTGTGTTGAGGCTAACTTTGTTTATCTTAGTAGGCAAACATTTTTTTCTCGGTATGCAATCGTTGCTTAATTTATTATTCACTTCTAGATCGAGGAACTTTGTTTTCCATAATCTCTCCGGCTGTTGGAAAATACTCGATCATAAAATCAAGAAGTAAGTCACTAAGGGCTGAGATAAGATGGCAGCAATAAAAACAGAATGCCCATAAAACAGAGTTAGTTTGCGTCCGTCTAGAATAGATACTCAGCTCTCCCGGGTGTGGGTGGCGCCTTTTGAGAGCCAGCAAACTTTGCTCACGTGAAAAGCGGCCTCAAGTTCGCAGCAGCCCTCAGTCCTCGCCCAATGCAGGCATGGCCCTGAGGTAAAAGTGCAACATTCAGGAGCACTAGAACACGTCACACCTTGTATGAAAGATAGGCGAAATCATATCGTTAGTAAGTGACTGGTTT
Organism: Orchestia grillus; assembly: GCA_014899125.1. NCBI lineage: Eukaryota > Metazoa > Arthropoda > Malacostraca > Amphipoda > Talitridae > Orchestia > Orchestia grillus. The sequence continues at coordinate 25,805 of VOMN01114419.1, read as the reverse complement.
TAAAACCATTGAAGAACTCCATTGAGCAGAAATCGTAGGGGGATAAACAATTGCACGCCCATTTCTACTGAACACGTTGTATAGAATGATGTATAAAAAGTAGTTAAACTATCAGAAACCGAACAATAAACAATCTTAATTGTCACCAGAAACCATTCGTGCATCTCAGCAATGAGTATTTTTTTCATGTTCAGGCAGTCGTCAACTTACGACTGCGTTTAGTTCCAGCTCCACTTCCAGTTCAATTAGCTTTACATTTGTAAGTTCTTCAGATTCTTCGTCCAGACCAGACGGTAGTAAAGTCGATCAGTCAAAGTCTCATAAGTCGTAAGTCGATGGCTACATATGCCTGTATTCCGGTGACAGGACTACTCTTTTTCGGTGTCCTTGATATTTATTATCCATATTCGTTACAGTATCCAGGATATGAGACTAACGTGCATTCCTACATATATGCCGGTCACGTGCTTGAAATCTAATTAACAACGTGCGAAGTGTTTTCATATAAAGACAAATTCAATAGCGTCTAGAAGGAATGTTTAGTCCTCTCTTTAATTTTTATTGATCTTACTAATGGATCTCTTCCTTTTCATATTTTGGGTAACATTTAAAAACCGAGTGAAATAAGGAGTATGAGGCATTTATGCTACGAAGTATGAAAAAGTGATCCAAAAACCTCATGAGAGGATCTATTGTTAATTTTCTTACCAGGTATATTGACTGTTGCTTTCTATCCCAATAATTCCCGTGTGTAAATATTTATTTTCTTCGTGTCCGAACCTTAAAAAATTAGATGAGAGAAAATTTCTGTGTCCAGATTTCCGGGCACGTATTCCAAATCAACGAGACTATGTCAACAAAGGTAGTACGCATCAATGGTACAGAAAATTACATTATTTCACATGAGATTTACTGTTAATAAGAGGGCATCTCAACAATTAACATCATTTGACCCATTATTTTTGGCGGGATGCGTGTACTATACTTGAAAATAACTGTCAAGTGAGCAAGTTGAATCATCGCCAAATGTCAACTCAGAATTCAGCTCCTGGGTAAAGAAATATTGAGGCCGTAATTTTTTTAGCATTTTTAGATTGTCATTTATTCCTCATGATTGAAAAATTTGAAGACATTCGAAGTGAAAAGAATTTTTTTTCTACCTGAAACTCATTCGTTCACTTGTAGGCTTTTACACTTGATCTAATCATCTTACTATAAATGCATTGTATTCCTGTATACTACATACCTTCTTTGCCCATACCTCTCGCTCTTTTGGAATTTCATTCCCTTGAAAACGGGTTGTGCCTACTCGAAAGCTTGGAAAAATTTGACTTTTCTCAGAAAAAGTCCCTCAAATAACTCTTAAAATGTGTCATCATATAAATATATGCAGGTATATTTATGGTTATAAAATCATATTATACTGTAAATCATCATAAATATGTACATATATATGCATAAATATATTTATATATGAGCGAAAGTTGAAAGGCTCTCCTTTCAACTTTGTAATAATCATATATATATATAAATATATAATCATATATATATATATATATACTGTGGGATATAGGCGAGACCTGATGTATCGGTAGATCGAAATAAACTCTCATAAATACATATATTTACATGATTACACATTTTAAGAATTATTTGATGAACATCTTGCGAGAAAATTTAATTTTTTTAATATATAATTTTAATGTATTTAATGTATTATTTAATTTAATGTATAGTTAATTTTTTTAATGTGTAGATATATTTGTGGGATTATACATTAAAAAAATTAACTTTTCTCGCAAGATGTTCATCAAATAATTCTTAAAATGTGTATCATATAAATATATGTATTTATGTGAGTTTGTTTCGATCTATCGATACATCAGGTCTCGCCTGCATCTCACAGTGAACTCCTCGTCCCCGCTGTAGGGTCATGAAGTCCTATATTGTGTAGACAGGAAACAAGTTCTCTTTTAGACAACAATCGGCAAATCGAAGCAAACTCTGCAGAATTGGAAATGTTGGAAACTTTCAGCTCGGCGAACTATAAGGAGTTGTCCCTTGGTCTTCAACAAAACCTGTCTAAGAGAAAACTTGTTTCCTGTTTATACTTCTATAAATTTATGTGCATTATTTTAACTGTTTTTTATCAACTTCCGCCCAATTCGAAAATTCTCCTTAGGAAAATTGGAGAAACCAATAGAAAAATTGTCAACAAACATATGTCCTTGGTCTTTAATAAACAATTTATAAAAGAAAATCTATTTCCTGGGTACGCGAATATAATATTTATATGATTTCACATTATCAAAATTATTTAAGGAACTTCTGAGAAAAGTCAAATTTTTCCCTGGCTTTCGAGTAGGGCACATCCCGTTTTCAAGGGAAAGAAATTTCAAAAGTGGGAGAGATATGGGTAAAGTGGATATCTAACATACAAGAATACTATATTTGTACACAATACATTTTTTCGTTTAACAAAATAAATAGAAACGAGTGAAGGAATTTTTCCTAATTTCTAAATTTCGTAATTGAAATTAATCTACATATTTAACTTACGTGTAAAAAAGAAACCGATCGAAAACTATCATATCACGTTATTTTGATAAAACGATACAAGGACGATTCGATAAAATTTGTTATTTGCTGAAAACCAACAAATTCAAATGATTTAAAGTTCTAAAGCTACCATTCAATGTCGACTAATAAAAATATTAAACTAATACTATCAACGGTAAGTAAAAACGGAAACGAGCAAAATAAACCGAGCCATATTAGGTGTATTTTCACTCCATGCATCAAAAGAACAACGTAAAGATTGAACCGAGTATTTAAAAAATATGATTCCAGAATCGCTAGCAAAGCAAAAAATACTCTGCAGTCTAAATAAAATAATAACAAAAAGTGTGCCAAATCTTGTGAGACCAATATTGCATCAACTGTAACAATTGCGATAACATTTACTGAGGCAAAATCCTGAAAATGAGTGTAGAAGAGGTTAAATGAAAATCAAAAAATATTGAGAAAAATAAATTTTATTTTTTCGCTTTAACCGTCATTGCCATAAAATAAGCCGAGAAATTCCAAAGATTTTGATAACAAAAAATAAGTTTCATCGAAATAACTTTTAGAAACTTTTAATTCAGACCACAATCAAAATTCTTATTACTGACTTGTCAAATTCTCTTGAACTTATAACTGAATTATCCAGTCGTGTAAATTTAGTTGATCAGATATTCCTTTACTTATTTCTATGTATTTTGTTTAACGACAAAATGCATTGTATCCAAAAAAATATATTTCTGTATGGCAGTCACCCACTTTGCCCATATCTCTCGATACACATCGGTAAAGCAACCGTAGACTGGATACTCAAGACGACTTACAATTACGACGCGGTGCCACCGCAGTAAACTGGTTATTTGGTCGTAGTGTTCTCCAGCGACTCACCCGTATGTAGGCTATTCACTAGCTTATTTCATTCATGTACGTAAGTTACTCTGGAGACTGCTGGTTTATAGCACGAACTATATAGTTGTGTATTGGATCAATTAACAAAGTAGATTTTGTTTGAATCTAACGAAACAATGAAAAATTATTTCTTAGAAACTTCTACGATTTGCCACAGACTCAACATTCATAATATCGCCATTAGCTCAATATTTATAATATTGTGAGTAACTCAATATTTATAACATTGAAATACACTCCACATTTATAATATTACCATACACTCAATCACAACTCCAAATTTGTGCACAATAGGACAATCAAATTTATCGCTCATCGAAACTCCTCATTGCTCACGCAGCTCCTAGGAGATTTATATTCAACAGGATAAGTCTTTCCACTATTAAAATTGATGATCATTGTCTCACAATACTCATAGCTAATTGGGGTGCCATCCTGGTGGGAACCATGTGGAAATTGGTCCATAATTCTGGAATTCTTGGTTCGAAGTGAACTTTACTAACACTTATCTCAACTCCAATTGATCGATTGAAGTGAATTAAATTATGTTCAATCATTTATTTAAATTAGAGTGAATATAGTTCACTCATATGATGAAATGCACGTCACCTTTGAACGAGTAGAAAGTTCTGTAAAATTTGCTACAACTTCTGTACGCACATGAGCGCTTCAGTGATGTGTGCGAGCCACCGTTCAGTCCTTGTCAGCCGTAAGGTTGCACTGAGCGCAAGTTGCGAGCAGCGCGAGCGGCGGCGCGCTCCGGCTGTGGCTGGCTAGCGCCGCGTGATCGATGGAAAACGAAGATTTTGGGTGCTACGCTGTGCAACTTTGGAATCAGACGCAATGGTAAGAAAACTACACTAAATTTTACTGAGAAAGAATTCAAGGAATGTATTTCCAAGTTACGGTTTATGACTCGGCACAAAAGTTCCTGTTACGGATCAAACATAAAAAATGATCGAATAAAATAATAAAAAATGCAGGAGCCATCTTGAACAACGATACTGAATTGAACAGACTCTATGTTTAATCTATTTGATTGCTCAAATTTTCCCCTATTCGATGGCGGTCTGATCACCGTCACCATGCAGACAACACTCAGTTTTTGGAGTGACAGACGTTGTCGCTGTAGGCAAAGTAGTTCAGAAAATATCGTCCGACCATGCCAAGAAACTTTTAAAGACACAGCTCCCGCTACGAAGTCGTATTAAATAAGAGTAGCAAAGCTCTTTCGAGTGAGGATTTGGGGTGTGTTCGATCATGTGAGAGGCAGTAAAAGCTGCCTCGAGCGATCGATCCATCTCGGGGCGATCTATCAAGAGGCTCGTGATCCGACCATCCATTCAAGGAGTTGTTTCTATTCCCACAATCTCTTATTAATCTTGTGGAAGGCAAGAGGTTGTCGAGCTGTCGTCAGATAAATGCTTGCTGAAGATTCACTACGAGGCTATTTTCCAATTACGACTTCACGTTAAAGAGCGAGTAAGTTTCTTGGTCGTGAGTTTATGGTTCGCCGCACAGCGAGGGGCCCCTGCTGCTTCAGGGCTTAAACCTACCTTCCTTAAGCTAGCCGCTGCCGCCGCGATGCGCGTCTTAAAAAAGAACATCTCCATGAGAGATGAACCTGTATGGATGCTTGAAATAAAGGCAGTAATGTAATGGAGGCGCTCGTATCGCATGAACTGCCCCCGGCAAGGATCGTGTGGACGAGAAGATGAACGAGCCAGCAGGACTCCAACGGAGGCCGAGCTGCCGCTTGGAGCTCCGAGGCGGCTTATGAGCTCCTGTCCCTGGGGCGGGTACTGCTGGGGCTGTGACTGGGGGAGGGGGCTGCTCTGTACCTGTGGGAGTCTGTCTTCCTGTGACTGTGAGGGACTGGCTCTGTATCTGTGGGAGTCTGTCTGTTTGAGTCTGTGTACTCTGTGACCGTGAGGCGTGCCTGTAATGAGCCTGGAATTATACTACAGTTTAGTACGAGCACCATATAGTCAAATAAATCAATTATGGCTTTCGTAATATGGCAGCACAAGATATATTTAGTCTTCACAAATAAATTTTTTTGGTACAGAAATTCCGAACATCTGAGAGACCGGGAATTTTTCCGCTTTTCTTTACCATCTCAGCTGTCGTTCGCATCACCCATGCGGTGCATAAGAAAAAAATGTAAAAAGAAATCCAAGAAAATTGTAGATGATACAAATTTTCGTGAGTCCTTGCCACCATTAAATACTCGCCTGAAATATGTTCGTAGTTTAGTCCAATAATGATCTAGCAACAAGCGATCAAACTTCAGTTGATCTAACCATGAAAGATTGTGTGCCTTGTATATTTATCTCCATTTACTTAATATAACTAACATAGTGCCTTTCATATAATTTGGTATTACAATACATGCTAAAAATTATCATGCTCCCAGAAGTCAACATGACAAATACGTTCCCAGGAATTCCATTAGCGGGATCATTAGTGAGCTTGCGTCCTTGCAGCAGTGACACTTTGCATATAGGAGCCCCGATTGCTCACAGAGCGACACCTCATGTGACAACACGTTAATGCAGCAGTACACGTTGAGGTCCCATGCGTGTCCTGCTGCAATGATGCGTGAGGGAGAACTAGAAAGCCCTTCCTTCTTTGAATAATGATTCTCCTACTATAACTGACCTTCCTATATGGACGAAAACTTTCAGAGTTTGGCATTCCATCATTATTGTTTCAAACATGGCTCATCACACAATGACTATAGATGCCATAAAATTCAGCGTAAAAAATCATACCACACAAATTCAGAAATTCTCTGAAATTAAAATTATATTTTGGTGTCAAAAAACTAGACACCTCGTATGCAGTGAATGGTATATGCGTTATTTATGTCTTTTTCAGTACCTCTTATACAAGGAAAAAGTATGAATCACTGCACTATTTTACAGGTGTCATACTGTCCCCCCGAAAGTGTTTGTAAAAAGTTAATCCTGTTTTTGCAAGGAAGCGAACATCATAGAAAAGAGCTGGCATACCAACCCCAAATTCATAGTTGTATAAATAAAAACAGGGCATGCGTACGCGATCGCTGCCCTCGACTATTTTAATTTTAAAAAATGCACCTAGTTCTCATCTGATGAGCGTCGCTTCGATGCCGAAACGCTAAACATTTAAAATGAAAAATTCTGATAAAGTTATTACACTGCGGCCTCTGATTAACTTTTAAGTTCTTTTGCGTTTAGACTCAATGTCTTCTCGTCCGAACAATTCCTCAGTTAATAGATTTACGTTTCTCGCATTTGTCTATGTTTTCATAAACAGCCTTATATACAATTCTGCAACTGTTAAATTTTAAACATATAAGCCTTGTAGTCTCGGCTATTTAATTGAGTATGTTAATAATTCAACTTTTTAGAAAGCTTAACAGAACGATACAGACAATAGGAATCATTTTTTTAACTTTATACTACATGCAGGTAATCTGCTCATTATATGCCGAATCATAAAATTTTTGAGCTGCTGCTTCTCCTTTTCACCAATATCCCAAATAACTCAATATAAAGAAATCCTACGTAAACTCAAATTCTCCATGTATATTGGAGTCCTACTGAACAACTTCAAAATACGATTCAAGCCCACAAGAGAGCGGTTCTGCATTCTTCTATTTCATATTCAAACTAATGCAATTAGAACGAACGGGATGAAAATGGAGATGCAGCTATAGAGTCCATCGGAGCATCTTCGCCGTAATTCTAATTGAAATGGCTATGGCATCATATTTATCTCCAAATTATTCAGTCTTCTGTAACTCGAGAAAGACTGTGATCTGAATGTCGCCCAATCAAAAAGTCCCATCGCACTCAGAAGATGCTACATAACTTTAAGGTCTCCATTTACAAAAGGTTGTAGATCTAGACCCGTGCATCCGCCTCAAAGCAATATTAGTAGCGGTGGCTACGTAAGATTTCTGGATAGAATAAATTTCTATGATATAAGGACTCTGCTTTAACATTTCTTTTATCATGCAAAGTGCCTTGCATTATCCCGGTAGACCATGAGTCACTCAAACATTTTATTATGCACTTAGTTTCGGAGTTTCATCCTGTCATTGTTTCCGCGAGACTTCAACTCAAAGCTGTAAAGATCTTCGTTCAAGCACTTTATGAATATCTATGTATGACAATTTTAGTCACATACTACACCTTATCATGAACCTGCTAACGATTTGTGCTTCGGTTGATCATCTGTTGCTAATTAGTATATAGTTATTTTCCAGAGTGCAGTTACCGTTGAAGACTATCTGGATTAGCAATTCCAGTGTACTATCTCAACAGATATAATGAATTGCTCCAACGTCCTCAAGTTACGTCAAATCTTATGTGATATCGAGAATAATTTTCATCATAACTCCATTTATTCCAGCCCGAATCATTGGGCCAATAATAAATAATAAATATTAGTAATAAGTACTTTTCTCGGAAGGAATATAATTAGCACTGCATGATTATCAACATGAAAATGATTATATGTTACTGTCTTTAATGGATTAGCGAACGCACCTTACGACCTGGCCGTATTTGCAAAGAAACATTCTTATAATAAAGGACGCTCGAACCCCTAACGAGATTTTCCTTCGATAGCTGACCCTCGTACGTGGCAGCCTTTCCATTTGTGGGGCATCAAGAAGTCATTTTTTCCCTACTTCCATGCATACGATGAACCTATTTACGTTGGCGTTCACTTCTTGAAAACATCGACTTTTTAAATAAATATTTCACGAACTTGATGCGTGTATTGTCCAATATGGCACGGGATGAGTCTGCTCTGAACTTCAAGTGAGCTCTTGTTAAATTCGGATGAGAGGAAAGCGACTGTACTAGCACTGATGAATAGTGGTAAAATTTCTCTGTTAAGTGAACGAACTTGAGTGAGTACCAGCTTAGTCTTCGCACCATTTACGCCTTATGCCACAACTCTTCTAATGAATCTATGGGCTAGAATCTACGATACAGCTCGAAAAGAATAAGAACTTGGATCTGCCCATGAAAAACGTGGATATCTTCGATTAATCATACCATAGTAAAAATCCTATTACCCAACTACAAACTCAACCAGTATAAGTAAACTTTTTCAGGATCTCGTCCCCTTAAAGGAAGTTGGCGAGAAATTTTTGAACAGAGTATCTGCCGGGAAAATTTGAAGGGCTCATGGGAGTAATTTTTCAATTCATAAGCTTCTTTAGCAATCATTGGAAGATCAACTTGGGCACGTAATTCAATAGAATCGCAAGAAATGGCATGCCGATGAATGATGTATCATGGAATGATATCTCATGTGTTACATACAAGAGGTGAAATATAGGAAAGTATAATAAGTAGAATGACAGAAGGCTGTGAGTAATGAAAGCGATCCCGTCCACAGTTCATCAGAAGAGTATTACAGTTGTTACACACAATGGACGAGACAGAGTAGGCTGAACAATTTCTTGTTAAATGGACACATACATCTGAAGGCGAATGTACAATCTATGTAGAACAATTGTACAAAAAATGTAGTTTGTACAACTATGAAGTAGAAAAAATGTATACTGTATCCTTAAAATTTTATTAAAAATTTGCACTCTGATAGGATTGAAAGGGAAAAAATTAACTTTACAATAGCTAGTTGCCCTAAAATTCATAGTCACTTTAAAGTTTATTTTTGGAGCATGTTTCATACTGTTTTTCGTAGGTTTATTTTTCATTTAAATTTTTTATATTATTTATGTCTTATTTGAAAAAACTACAGCAAGCACCAGTACCATAACTGCCAAACGCAGTTATTTTACAAGTGTTCACTATAACAAGCACAAAATAAGACAAATAAATCATGTAAATTTCTAAAGTCACATAGCTAATTATTTCCATAAGTGATGAAAATATTGTTGTGCATGGCCCTTCAACATCAACAGGCCTGAGACGTGATCGCTGATACAATTGTTTTAATTTGAACCCTTGAATCCCTCGAAGTTTAAGGCAGAAATAGCAGGCACTCGAGCGTAATTATTCGAGCAGCATGACACGGGCTACAGTGGTGATCAGGACGAGGAACTCCGAGCTTCTTCATCAGGACGGACATTCTTTTATTAGCGTATTCTTAGAATATAAGGAAAAGCGTTAAGATAAATTTAATTAATTATAATTCAACTTTATTAAAAGAATAGTTTCCAGTCAATATTTTATGCTGAAAAGAAGAGAAGTATCAAACGCAAATTCTTTATATCTAAAAAGTTTCCAATGCTTTGAAGTTCTACTCATTGTAGGACAAAATGTTTCCGTTGTCAACCGCAGAAAACAATTTCTGTACTGTACGTCAGACAAAAAAAAATGAAATTTCACTGGATCGATGTCTCAGTGTAGTTTAGCGAAGAGAAATACATTCTACGAACCTCTGTGCCGCACGTGTCACTTTAAAATACCGTCAGGCACTGGCAGCTTCTCAGCCTGTGTCTCCCAGAGCCAGATCTGCCATGAGCTCTAGACTGGCGATGCCCGCAGCAGATAGCGAGCTGTGGGTCGTGGGAGCAGCGCTCAGCGCCGCCACAGGGGGTCGTGATGCCACGATCTCGGCCCGACCAGCCGATCAAAACGCGGTGACAAGCGTAGCCGCCGCTGGGCTGCTCCACGACGACAAAACGCTGAGCATGAATGCGAATAGTTGAAAAATGTTGTATACGAAATGAGCTAAACACGAGTTTTTATTAATACTCAGAGCATGAATGGAAGTGCGCTGAGTTTTTACATGCACTATAATAGAGAGCTGAATTTTTACAGTAAGACAAAAGATACTGAATGAGGATTTTTTCGGTTCAGATGCTGAGCACGAGATTAACAAAACACTCGACTATAGTTAAACGATATTGTCACGTCATTCATAAAACAGTAAATACGTGTCTGACACTATATGCATTTAACAAGGAGAAATTCTTTCTAGAAAGCATGAATCAAAATTTTAACGAACTTTTTTGCCAGCCATGGTTATGCGTTGTGGCAAACGTACTCTGCCGTTTGTACCTTGCTGCACGGAGGGCAAATCCTTGTACAAAGAAACTACTGCTTTTCAACAGCAGATATATTTCCCAGGAGAAAAACGCGGTACTGCGACAATAAACTATACGAGAGATTTCTTTGTTGTCCCAATTCACTGACTGAAAATGTGATGCAATTTTGACATACTTATGTTTGTCATATGCTGGTCTAACAACCCGAACAGAAATGAGCTTCATAATTCTAATATGATCTTATTCTGAGATATGTAAGACTGTGACACGTACCTGTTCTTGTCAACTCCCCAACCAGGACACACCATCGTAAGTCTACGGTGTTTCATCCGAAAGTTTAACTCACTGTGATTGCCCTTTAATTTATTGTGCAGATGAATTGAGCATATAAAAAAATTCGAGCAATAAATAGTGATTACGCTGATGCTTTGATACCATGTTCTGACAAAAAAATCAAGCCTGTTGTTGTAGGGTGTACGTACACTGTGGCTTTGGAGGAGAGCACACAGATGAGACTTTAAACCAGATCGCCATTTACCGTACAATAGCACAATTGCATTGCATGATACTGCCCTCTGACCAGTGCAATGTTTTGAATTATTGAAACCCAAATCAAGGTACCACACACACTTGTGCTCTAAATAGTCTGAACTGTTTTTACAAAAGACATATATAATACCACAATGAGTCATTTTAATGGAGATAATGACTGTATCAGGGACTTCAACTCAGTATAAATAATGATCCATGTCAAATTGACTTCGACATTGATTAAATACATCTAATTTATTTTATTTACAAGTGCTATATACAAGAATAGCTTTGAATACCTCAGATTTTCATCTCGTGTGTAGTAATTATTTAATCTATCGCTGTTTCTTAACCTTATTATTAGGCCAATAAATTTAAAGTTGGCTCTTCTTATCACAAACGAAAAGAGTAACATCTGCATGTAATGTAACACTGTTTACAATCCCAATTTGAAGTTTTAAGAAAGAATTTCATTAAACTGCCTTTTAATCATCTGTTAGACCGAAAGTATTAGAAACGATAATGTTATCCAAATTTGTTTACTATGTTTTTTTTGTTTGGCTTTTTTGTGACAATAGCTGCAAAACTTTATCACCATTCACTAGTATACGTACATAAAGCATCAAATAACCAAATGTGTGGCGGAGGAAACATTATCAATAAATCGGATTTCGAAAACATCGATTAACTCCAGGGATCGAACGATGAAGATGAAAGACAAGTCCTGCACGGAGCTCCTGTGGATCGCATTAAGAGGCCATGCGTTCTTCTCCAGCGGATTTCTAAATTCAATGTTCTTGAAAGTTTGTCAGTGTTGGAAATTATGTAAGCTAGCCCAATGAAATCGTATTCTAAACAAATTTGACTCATGTGTTTAGCATATTAGCTTAGAGTAGTTTAGTATGCCCCGTAACCAAGCTCAAAATGCTGCGAAGAAAACCAGCAGTGATCCATGAGACAGGCACATGCCACTTAATTTCATTTTATTTAGGGTGGTGTTACCTCCTACATCCATGCTGATTACTCCAGTTCTTGCACTTCGTTGATTACTCCAACTTCTGAATTTCACTTATTTCTCCCATTTTTGTGCCTTACTGATTGCTCTAACTTCCATATTTTGATGAGCGCATTAACTTGCGGTATTATTTTTATCGTATGGACTTTTGCTCCCTGCTTGTTCCATCAACTCCTATATTCTTCTGACTGAATTAATCTTCGCATTCTGTTACTTGAACAATTGTTTTGGCTATTTGCATGACTAAATACTAAATACAGGAATACTAAAGAACAGGTTCTTTAGTATTCACCTGTACTTTTTTATTCTACTAATACTTTCAACTGCAGTATTTTGCATATTGTATTAACGCCTGTATTTTGTGGATTGCCTTAACTCCTGTATATTTCTGATTGCATTAACTCCGATGTTACGAAGATTGCACCATCTACAGTGCTCTACTGATTGCATCAAATCCTGTATGCTGCTGACTGAATTTCTCGTGTATTTTGCTAATTTCATAAGCTCCCGCATTCAGATGATAGCTCCTTAGCACTCACGGCGTTCCACGCCTTCATTTCGGCAGTCCAATCGATGACATTAGGTGTGCGTGCTGTAACGGCCGATAATCCCGCGCCAACCGCTCCATGTCGCGGGCTGGCAGTGGGACTGTCAATTAGACGCGGATGTTGACATGATAGCGCGTCTTTCTGTCTGACTGTCGTACACTAATATAGCCCCATTGCTGTCTGACTGTTGTACACTGTTCATGTGCCACATTGCTGAATGTTTGTATCTGTTGACATGATACAACCAGAGATCGTTGACTGTGGTAGAACAGAGATGCAGAGATTTTGACAGAGATGCATTTTGTGGATTTTTTGACAGAGATGCAGACGTTTTACTATCGTCAAATGCTATTAGTGTGACACAAAAAATTAAAACATGTCATTCTAATAGAGGCCAAAACGGAAAGGATCAACTGACGTAAATTTTAATCCACTTCGTTAGCCCCCGCAAGTCAGAAAAAAGGGACTAAATGACTTCAATCCAACGTGACATACATCTGCCAAACATTTATTAATACATATACATTTATCCCGCAAAAAGTTGACTGCTCTAAACTGGGTAAAATTCATATGGCCATTATTTTGCCACCTGTAAGTCGCATTATTTCCAAATAACTATGAGCAAAAATTAGGAGACGTATCACTTGTTTTATATGAATCATAATTAACATCATTCAATAGACAATAGATACATTTCTGCAGATACATACAATAGATACATTTACGTTGCAATAACAATTCCGAAGAAGGAATATCATTTCAAGTTGAGTTTCTTACAGTACTACGACTATAACGATATACTTTTTAAGGATTTCGTATAAGGTACTAAAGATTTATAAGCTTCTCTTTATTTTTAAGACAACTAGGCATCCAATATTGAAATTGAGTGAACTCATCTTCTCAATTTTTTCAGTTCTATTGAATTCTGCGTGAAAACATTCACTATAATTCTTTCAACTGTGCTGGAAAGCACAAATGTCACATGCAGGGTCAGTATCTCAAAACGCTTTGGGCTGCATTCTGTGTACAGTGTACTTACCGTAAAAATACTGCATCAATTAACATGCCTTTGGCAAAATAAACAATTACGTTACGTGTCCAACTTAGAAATTATATACGCATTTTTAACGTTACGTGTCCAACTTAGGAATTATATACGCAATGTTACGTTACGTGTCCAACTTAGGAATTATACACGCCATGTTTACGTTACGTGTCCAAATTAGGAATTATACACCCAATGTTATCGTTACGTATCCAACTTAGGATTTTGATACGCAGTTGAATAGGTTACCTAAAGAATTATGTGGAATGACGAGAACAAAGAACATTTACTCATACGAATTCACCCTATCTTTTGAAAAGAGCTGCGTACAACGATCTACGCTCCTCAAGGACTATCTGAATGAGCGCGTGTCACAGCCAGCTTTTCTGCTAGTGTGTGAGTGGGTGTGAGGAAAGCAGTAAAAAAATTCGCTCCCTGGAATTTTACGAGCACTTCTGAACTTTTGTGTGAGGTGGAGTATACTTGTAACAGAAACGAACTTCAATTTACTTTTCTTCTGGACAGTTGCAATGAACGCCAAATTCGAGAGAGTTAATTTGGTTTTACTACCTATTTTGTGAGGTTGTAAAACCAACACATTATACAAATCCCATGATGAGCAGTAAAATATTTTGTACTTTTCTAATGAATGAGAGATGATTTCCATCCCTGAAAGTAGTGGCTTCTCAACGGTTAAATATTGACCAATGGAGGATTTTTAGGAATCTGTAGAATAAATTTGATGCTGGTGTAAAGCTCTCCGTTTGAATAAAATATCGTTGGCAGCAAGGCTACGAGAATGTTGAAGTGTGTGAATTCGAAACGATATTTTATGTCTTTGTCAGTAGAGTAAATAAGTTTAAACCCTTGATTTTTATAATCTGCTAAAAATAAAAAATTATTGAATTATTCTGCTGCCATTAGTGATTCCCTGGGAGATGGAGCACCCCGCGATTGTGGATTGGTGGTTACCAACTCCTGCCTCCTGGCCCTGTACTCTTCCCTTCTGCTCTGGGCGTCTCTTAGAGCTTGGTCGACATCACGAGGCTCTCTGGTGGTCTTTCGTTAGAACCATGAACTTTTATGGAAAATATAACAGAAATGATGTAGTAATCTACGGAACACATGATTATTTGATTGTTTATCGATACAGTATGAATGATTGCCCGATCGTTCTTCTCTATGATGTTATGGTGTGATGTAGTGTATGTAGTATAAAATTGTTTGTTTATATATATATGTAAACAAACAATTTTATACTTTTACATAATATATATGCACATGGGTTGAGTTTTATAAGCATCAAGTAGTATTATGCTCTTTTTAATGGAATGTTAATGTTATATTCCATAACAAAAACCTAAACCCGCATTTCTGTAACTGAAATACTCCTCCTTCACTAGATCATAGGTCACTCCTTACAAGAGCGTTAAACATCGTTTTACAGAGGAATAAATCTATCTTGAAGTGGTGTAGGTGTTACAATTTATCCTTTCAGGAGATACGTGCTGCGTACACTGGGTTCACCCCAACACGCATTTTTTTCTGAAGTATTTATTTTTCTGATTTGAATTAAACAAACTTTCAGACACGCAAGTATTACAGGAACGTCGGTTCTGCTACCTACTCAAGACTGAAACGTGGTCGCTGTCGAAATTTAACTTGCACAATCCAGTGTAACTTTTTCGCCACCCCATCGATAAATGTATCATTAATTTATAAAAATACCTGTGTCGACAAAATTTTGAAAACTCATATTTGCTCCGGCGAAAAATCAAGTTAGACTGGGAATAGGTGTGTCCGTGATCTGAACCAATAACTTGGGTACTTCAGCTTGTGCTATTGGCTATACGTAACTGAAAATTGTTGTATACTGCGTTATAACCATTGTTTCCTTTTTGTGCAAATGAATACCGTATTTTCTGCGGATTTGATTGTACTTATTTCAAGACTCATTGTAGGTTCAGAAATGCAAACGATTCTTAATTTCATACCGCTTTAGATGAGTTACCATGACTAAAAATACTAAATCCCACGAAAGGCATTTAGATCGTTTCAGTCATCAAACAAACTCCTATTAGAAATTACGACCATTTTTGCTCATTTAAATTTGAATGTCCATTCAAATTGGTCTCACTAATTATTCGCATTGTCTCCTGAAAGCCTTTCTGGCATTGCTCTTACCCCTAACTCTGGCCTCCCCCCGCCGCGGGGCTTCCTGCGCAGGATGGGACCCCGCGGAGCCGTCCACCTGCCATCTGCTGGTCCGCCCTACGCACAACTCGGCAGAGGCGTCCGCAGAAATGCTCTCCTCCACAGCCTGCATCTTTTAGTCTTCGCTCTGGTCTCGCTGTTCCAACACATTACCAAGTGCTTCCACCCTCACATCAATTCCTTGTTCTGAGTGTGCTTTGCTGGATTTGTCAATGGTCAAGTTTGGAAATGGACGTAGCAAGCTGTAGTAGTTCAACTTTTATTGCTAAATTCAGCCTCCCGACGGAGAGTCTTCAGTTTTTCCCAAGTATGAACTCATAGAGTAGCATAACGGAATACTTTTGTTACGGTGCTTGGTGTTTCTAGAGTAAAAGCTGCTATATAGCTGCATTCGTTTGGGCAGCCTGGGAAATTGATAAAACTTTAATTCTTGGGAAACTAATACAAATGTTTACCATCACTCTTGCATTACTTCTGAATACTGAACAACTTATTAAATGAAAAATTTAATTTTTCGTTTCTTATTATTGTATAAAATTAACCCAAATTTTGTAGTAATTTCAACGATTATTTTTCAGTATCGCTGTAAATCAAGTACATACGCTGCTGAGATCACCGAATTTTGACGATATGGAACTAATGCGCGAATTATTCTCATCACAAATCTTGAGGTTGATCATCGATTAGATTATCTGTGTGTACGTGCCAGATTTACGGCTATGTATGTGTACGCGGCAATCGTGAATTCAAAAGTGCCTAATTTTTTTCTCTAAACAACTCTCACGACACAGTCGCGACACTGGAGGGACAATCGTCTGTGACGTGGACCACCTCCAAAACGCTGCAGGTCCTAATCCTCTCCTGTATATGAGTGGCGACTTGTATTTATACATCCTTCACAGCTTACAATTGCTTATATCAGCTTTGAGTGCTGCTGATTTAGGCGTTAATCTAGGCTTTCTCACCAACGATCAGAATAAATAATACTCTGAGGAGGAGTCCATTAGAGCATGAAATTTTTAACAATCACGATAATATGAGAGTTCAGTTTTAGTGAAGTATCTTGTTGATAGTTTCACTCTCAATTTGAGCCATAAATTACGTCTTAAAAATTACCATTATTTTGTATTCTCTTATCCCGTGATTCAATGGCCAGTATTCATTGACCGAACAAAAGAACTGATTACTCATATTAGGTAAGAAATGACATCTCATAATTTTTATTAGCGTGAAACTAATTAAATTCTTTTAGCACCGAGCAAAGGATTTTCAGTTTTTAAGCCCATACCTGACTTTTTTTACACCCGCGATGGCGTCCTGAACATATCAATGTGAAGCTCGAGAGGTAGCCAGAAATGCTTCGCTGAATGCAGAATCATTGAGCTTGAATTAGGATTGGGAGCTTAACTTCATCTCTGGTAGAGTAATGATCCAAAAGTGTTACGAGTCCAATTGAGTTACTGAGTCCCTTGATTTCCGACATGATTCCAGAATAGAGAGCAAAGTTATAATTCGATGTACATGAATGGGTATCTTCCGACACTGTCTTCAATCATTTACTGATAGTTTGAAGGGCCCCTAATGGAGAAGGTGTCCAATGGATCCTGCCTCCAGATAAAAGTTATTGTGCGTTTTGCAGCAGTGGCGATGCCGCGGCGGCAACGCGCGCTCGAGTTGCAGCAGAATGCCGGCATGCTCAGCCTCGGTCCCTGTCTAACGTTTCTGCCTCTGTATCGTCAGTTGTCCACAATTTTTGCCACCCGAGAATTTCTACCTTTTTCAAACTTAGCGATGATGCGATGAAAAAGTTAGGCTGAGCTATTAACGTCATGTTTTCTTGAATGATGATTCTGTGACTCGTAGTACCCCCCTCAAACCTTACACCCCATGTAGCACCTCAGGTGTGATCTGAAATTATTAGAAAAATCTTGATGAAAGATAAATTACCTCGAAAATAAGAATGCATCATCATACTGTACCTACTGAGCACATGGTATTCATTGTACATCGAATTATACGATCCAAATAATTCTCAATAAACAATGAAAAATGAAATCGATGTTTTGAAGAATTACCTTGCTTGAAAATGCTTTCTGATTGATTTACCTATAAAATGTTAACACCTAAACTTTTTCTTCTATTTTCTTATGAAGATATGGAAAGCGATGTCTGAGCGTCACTTTTCCGTAGGAGTTTCCGAACGCCGACTCTATAACTACCATTTTTTTAGATGAAAAGGAACACAATTATGACTGGAACTCGTTACTGTGACTTCTACTAAAGGTTAACCTAAAGAACATTTATTGGAAGTGAAGATAAAATTAATGAGTAATTGACTGTATTCAGTAAGTTATAAGCGCATATTTCCCCACGTTGCAAAATTCGGCTCTGCACTCGTTCATGATGCAACAGTTTTACCAATATTTTTCCACGTGGCATGTTAACATTACCAACTGTTAGGGATACATGCTGAACGAGTCATGGCAGCACGCAACCAAGCACACATAGTCTGGTAATCTGATAAGTAATCACTCAGTTTTGGGTGTCTTTTTCTAATTCCAAAATGAAGACTGTGACAGTAATTTTGGAAACTATAGGTGTAAATTTTGATATGAAGAGTTAGAATTAATTTTCGAGCAAAATTCGTAGACTTATTCAGTTCTGTTACTGTTTACCTGATATAACCCAAATGAACTCAATAATACCACTATTGAGAAAAACGCTGGGCTTTTATTTTCATTACGGTTGTCTAGCATGGAAATTTTAGAAAATTTGTAAATTTACAGAAACCATTCCTGGTATACGAGTAATATCTCTGACTCATAACCCGTTCTGACAGTATTTGTAAAATTCCGCTGATAAATAACTTCATTTTAATATTTCAATTTGGTTTTGCTAATTTTTTACTAGAATTTCCCAAAGCCATTATTAACGAGGGTCGAAACACACAATGTTAATACCCTGTTCAATCAAACAACATGACTTTTTAACTATATTTTATATACACGTGTTTTTGGGCTACCTTTTTTGAAATTGAAAAAATTCAATTAATGTCAAACAATTTATTACCACAAGAGTAACATTGGTCACAAATTAGACGCAGATCTGTTAAGACTATACGAATGAAAATATCACGTTTTAGGCGGCTGCTTGCATGATCGGGTGAGTTCCATGACCTCTCGTGTAACCTGTAAAATTCAGCGGCGCTTCGATACAGCTCAACCATAAGATGTCGTGGGCTTATGGTCTCTAATTGCATGGAAAATACATTTAATGACAATCTAATTGATAAAATGAGTAAACCTTTAACACACATTATACAAAATTTTCTTGAAGTTAATTTCAAACTTTGCTTTAAATCATTTCATTTTTCGTAGATTATATTTCTGAAATGTGCACATTCTTTATTAAAGAGTGAATAATGCTGACATTAGCCCCTAATATTACTTCTACTACGAAGCACCATGTACAAATTAGTCATGTTTTGGGCGCGGCAGTGAAAATAAAGTTCATGTATGTGCAATAAAGCAGTTATCCATAAATTATAATTTGTATGGTTTTTACGAGGCCTCACAAATCTTCTCTCCAGTGACCGATTTTTCGAATTAAGGAGCTGAGTTCTTTTAACCAGTCATTCCCGTCCAGCCATCAATTATTTTTAGTAAAGGAAACTAGTTCGAGGCTTTGCATAGTTTGAAGTCTAATAAAACTCACAACATCAAATGTTCTTCCGTTGGTGCCACGTAATGGGCGTCTCGCGTAGGACCGCCTGTGTGCGTGAGAGGTAAAACCGGTAAAACGAAGCTTTCGTCCGATACCCTCTTGGGGAACGAATTTTCATTTTACACCCTTCCTTCTGTAAAATGTGAAAAACTAAATTACTTAATCCTGCCATATGATCTGGTAATCAAATTGTTAGCGTAAGGCAGACTGACGAACAATTGGGCATATTCTAGAATTTACATATTTTATAACCATCATTTGATCAATTTGCAAAGACATTTTCTTTACACATTAAAATCGTTAATAAGGGTTCCACGATGTATATAGTTTTTATTTCATATATGGCGAATGTAAGCAGGAGTCTAGTCTTTAGAACCGACCTTGCACTAATCATTTCAAGTATTACTCAGTGCATTATATGAGTACCACTCCTATCGCCTTCCCAATCGTTGTCCAATACCCTGTCACTAAAAAAATTCGTTCAAAGAAAGTTGAGCTTCGCTGTAATTTTTTTTGATGTTGTAAATTGGTAAACTATGTTAGTATGCATTCTTACCAATTTCTCTTGCGTGTTAGTCGTAATTGTGCTAAAGAGTAATATTACTTCATGCATAATAGATGCATTCTTTCTATCACTCTACAATTATCGTTCGTCATGAATAATTATCATTTAAATTTAATGAAGACGCAATCATAACTAAAGACTTTAAGTGCTGTGAATGTTCTATAAATTTCTACAGCGCGATGCGTAGAACCTGTACATTCATCCTGACAAGGTTAATGAGAGATTAAAATATCTATAGCCCAGCTAGTGCAGCCGACATATGTGCACCGAGAGCGAAATTGGAGAGGCGGAACTACATACATTATTGGAACTGCAAACGTACGAACGTCTGTAGACGACGTCCATAAACAGCGAGTGCGAATCTTGAATGCATCCGGTAGGCAGGAGAGCGGACGGATTGTACGCGGCGGTTGTGGAACGACTTGCGTACCGTACCATATGAAACCGGTTGCTTGTCCAAAACCGGCATAGATAAACGTATTGGAGGTCTTGCTGCGGACATACTCCAATTAGCGGGCTATGCCTACTATGCTCGAGACATGCCGATCTGTCGGAGGTCGGCCAGCTATTCACTAAATGCTCATTACACCTCGCAAAATGCCATTATGACACAGTCAATAGGCAATTGTCTGCATAAATATGCTTTTCCTGTTGTGTAATTCAATAAAACAGAACAACCCTTCCATAGCCAGCGCATTATTTTCTTCAGATGGACGCTAACTGCCATGAAACTCTCTTGCAATGTCAGTAGAGCTAGAGACTTCGCCAGTAAACTGGAGGAAGTCCTTCTTAGAGTTGAACTTTTAATCATGGTCCTCCCTGCTCCTGAACTATACACAGGGGATTTTATCTGCCTTATGGAGTACAGTGAAAGCCTTGGCAGTTACCGCAGTGAAGCAGTTCGTGAACAAATCATTACGTGTGTTTTAGATATTCATTAAAGCTTCAAGCAATTTCGCTCACATAATTCTTTACAATTTCGCAGACTCTTTCTGCGTGTAGGACATAACGTATTTTTTAGAAGTAAAGTAATTTGTACAGTTTTTTTCGGGCATCCTTCAGTAGGATCTGTATTTGTAGAATATGAGTAAGAAAAGTTCTTCAAAAATCATACCCCATTTTGTGTACCTAATAATCTCAATTGATTGAGGATATTATCACAGAAAAGCATAAATTAGGCATTCAATAAATTCCAGATGTGACGGTTTACACTCTACGAAAATCCTCACGCTCGTGAAATTATTATGTACTATTTTCGTGACTTTATTTTTGCTTTTATTACTGCTTTTAGTGCTGTTTTCATTTATTTTGACTGACCTTATTTCACGTATATATTTAAAAATTAATGATGGTGTAAATTCTGCTACAAAGTCAATCAGGAAGTATCCACTTGATCAAAATGAGTTAAAACCGAGAATATGGTTACCGTTCTCATTTAGGGGCACACATTTTGAATCGAGTGCATAGAGCAAATTGTTTTAGGCATCAATTAAACTATGTACGAGCATGTAACTCCAAGTAAATACACATGAAATTCACCTTCGTTTCAGTGAAAATAACTAATTACTCTAGGCATCTGAAATCTTTTTTTTTAAATTAAACTCGCTCTCCGTTGTTGAAGCAGTAAAATATTTTCTTGCTTCCGTATTTACGCACAAAAAATTAGGGTACAGTTGACAGCTTGATGTAACAGAAGAACCTCCTGTCATATGTTTGGTCAAACAAAATGAAAAGGTCAACTCTGAACAATTTTCCACGTTTAATATTCGTCATATTCAGCTGTATTTCATCAGTCGAAATGTAAATTTTCGATTAATCCGATAGCCTATTTTATTCTAAAAATCGTTTGAGAGACGCTCATTAACATAAGATTAGCGCGACACCTCGTATACAGAACATCCTGAACTCCCTGCATCTCTTATTGAACGCCACCTTGCGTACAGAACACCCTGAACACCCTGCATCTCTTATTGAACACCACCTTACATACAGAAAACTTTACACTACTAAGCCTCCTTTAAGTCGAACACAAAAACTTGTCAAAAGTCGCTGAGTGTAAATCGATTTCACATTTTAAAAATAGCGCTTTTCAGTTCTGGGGCTTCTGCCTGATTTGTACGCACGGGAATAGGAACAATACTCTAATAACCTCCTAATTACCCTAGAAGCTTCCATGCATTCTTGAAGTTATTACCCTCAAGTAACATGTGACAGCTTTACAAAAATCCTATTTGTAAGCGCTGAATTTTAAATCTAATTTTCTAAACTTCGCAAGCAGTACTTTGCTTCAGTAACTTACCTAAAACAATTTTTCAGCAACGACAGTAATGTAAACAACGTGAATTGAGCATCCATGCATAGCGTTTTAGTGCTGCAATCATGTAAATGTTTTTCGCCACCAATTTCCTTTGAATATGCGTGCTTAAAATAACGAATAACAAAATACGGACTAGTTATGATAAATTATAATAATTAAGCTAACATAAGTAGCCTGCATACAAATGTAGATCACCAAAGTTCATGGCTTCCTATATTTATTGCATAAATTTTGGACAATTTGACTCGATTTCTCTTGAAGTAACTGTCAGTTACAAAATTCTCTCCCATGGCCAGCTTGAGAAGAGGACGCATTGGAGGAATCTCCGAGATGACGAGCCACGTACGCACGCACACTGGCCATCCCTGCTGTGGTGTCGAGTTCCGGTACAGTTGTGAGCTCTAATTTTAATCAATTTTGTGCTCAAAGTATAAACGTAGAGTTATCCCTTCTACTATCTGTCTCACAGTAAGTGCGTCAGTGCACCACATCGTGTGATTTTGCTTTTGATTAATAATCAATGGAATGTTCATGTTGCATTCATATGCTAGAACGTTTCGAGCTACTAACGACTCTATTTCTTCCTCTAAATAAAAACTGCCTTAAGTTAAGTATCTTCAACAGTTTCCGGAATGTATAAACTGTAATCATTATTTCATACCACATGCAAAGGTTGATACTTAGTATAACTTCAGCCGTCACCTTTCTTCAGGTGTAAAAGTTCGATCCTTCTTCAAACTTTACTAGAAGACTTTTATCTCTTAATAATCCCATGCGCAGATCGTGCTATCAGCTCTTCTCTAATTTACTTATCTTTAATTTACTTGCTTTGGGGCTGCAAAAATAATAAGAGCTCTTTATCGTAAATTTGTATTAGTGTTTTGATAGATTATCTGATTATGAAAATATTGAAGTTGCGGACTTGAAAATCATCGAGATCCTCTGCACGTATGTACGTGGCTGCGAAATTAATTTTGTTTCTCCACTTTGAAGATTGTAGCCAAATGATGATCAAGACCCGAGTCAATGATATGCTGCAGTGGAAAAACAGAGTGATTACCGAGACTGCTTTAGAAAATATGTTGCAATTACCCTCCATGAAAAAAGTTCTACTGCTTCTTACGTAGACGCAGAGTATTAAATGTACATAGAGGTCGCATGGTGTTTTGAGGTAGTTTGGAGTCGTCGCTCGGGTTGTGAATACGATAGTCACGTTGTACGCGGGGTGTTTTATCATACACTACTATTTGCTTTTCTCGGTGTAATGGAGTCTATAGATTGGACTACCAAAATACGACAACTTCATGATATCTGGCTTGTGCATATAAGTGCAAGTCAAATCAAAGCCCAGAAATATTCAACGTAGTTGGTGGTCAAACTTTATTTACACGTTTGCGTATTAATTAAGGAATACATGTTTCCGTATTACAAGTAAACGCTGTGACAATCGAACGTTTGTCATGGAATGATGCTTAATTCAACTGGAGAAATCTGATCCAACTCTCTTTATATTTTAGGGATTCATGAATAACAAAAAAAGTGTCAAGAGTAAATCCTTTTAAAATGAAAAATCTAAATTGATCTCATTAATTCACTCGTAATAGCGGACACCTCTTCTCAAGATACTCCCAGCAGAGCAGGACGAAAGTATACAACTGAAAGTAAGGATGGGTCGAAATATTTCATATCTCGGTCATCGACTTCAATATAGTTGATTCATTTAGAATCAGGTTAATTCACTTAGAATGATCGATCCCCTAGGTTTAGATTATTTTAATCCTATTCAAATTTATTTGATCAGGCTGAAAACACCAGACATTTGACGAAATAATAATTCTTTAATTACATTTTGGACGTTTGTAATGTGGGTCATATAAACACATCTTTCCATTTGGTGTTAAAAAATTGCATACTGAAGTGCTTAAAACAAATCCACGACCAGACGAAAGCTTAACAACGATTTGTTTCAACGCTCAGGACGAATTTCTATCTACGGTCATCAACGGATTTGTGTCTACGTTCAGCATTGAATTTGTGTCTGCGCTCAGCAATGAATTTATGTCTACGTTCAGCATTGAATTTGTGTCTACGCTCAGCGATGAATTTGTGTCTACGTTCAGCATTGAATTTGTGTCTACGTTCAGCAATGAATTTGTGTTTACGCTCAGCAATGAATTTGTGTGTACGCAAATCAACGGACTTGTACTTATGTTGAGCAACACGAGTGCGCGGTGGCCAGCGGGCGCGCAAGCGTCGGACGACCCCTCGCGTGTCGAGCGCTGGTATCGATCCCTCGGAGACACCCAGCCTGCACCGACACCATCAATCTGCGACACCTCGTGGTCCCCTCCGCCATTTGCCTCGCCGCCCAAACCTGAGCCGTCAGGGGGCATAAATGGGGGGTAATTTGTCATGGCGGGAGGGGGCCACCATCATCACACTTGATGGCCGCGGTACGCGTTGGTCGTGGGAAGTGTACGTGTTTAAACGGTGTCTGTACGTGTCGTGAGAATGCAAAATCATGCTCGTGAACCAAATAATTAGCAGTTGCTTGCGATCACCTAAGTGTTTCTGCATCATTACAGAGTACAAATGTGTGATATCGTGGTGTTTTTATGAAAAGTTTGCCACTTGACCACCCTTGATGTACATGGTCACAATGTCAACGCGTGAGTGGAACTGCTGTGCCGCACCTGACACACGTGGTCACCTTGTCATTCCCCATGAGCAAGACACAAGAAATTATTGAGAATTTCTCAATGAATAATTGAATGACTAAACTTGAAGTATGCCCGGTAAATCCATCCAGATAATTCCTTCCTTTGGTCAAAATTGTTCAGAATAATTGCTACGTACCAGAGTGAATCAGAATGATCAGCTCAGAATGATTTCAACCAAACCGTATTTGACCGCGGACCCCTTTATCGTAAGCTCGAAATTATTCTGTGAATATTTGGCAAATTACACTATACATCTTCAGGACTTGATCTACTCAATTTTACAGCAGCAATAAAGACAGGTAAAACGTTATAGTTCACAAGAAGTACGCTTCTCGAGCTGCTTCCCAGCTGGCTTTTACGTACTCATTTCGTCTTTACGAGCACTACTTTTTGTGCTGAATACAATGCACCCTTTATAAGAACAATCTAATCCACTAATCAGCTAGGGCTGAAAGTCTAGGAAGAAATTGGAACAAATTTGAATTAGAAGTGAAATAATGGAATGACTGTACACCAAGTTTATTCCAATTCGCACTCAGTCTTCCGCAATTTGTCGTAGAGTTTGTCTTCGTGCGTGTTTGAAAGCAAGCATTGCATGTACTATACCATTTCCATGTCTATTTCCAACTTATGAAAAT
>VOMN01114417.1:0-20358 GCA_014899125.1 Orchestia grillus | reverse complement strand
TTATTCGCCGATTTGTTTCCCCGTTTGTTTAATTTCCATAACTGCTCTGCGTAAGATTAAATCGTCTAGAATGTGATGGTGCTCTAAACTGTGTGCTGTGTACACTGAATGATTTGCCTGTAGTCACAGAGCTTAGAAATAGATTTTAGTTACATTTGCTGTCTGAACGGAAAAAGTCCCTCATTTCTAACTTCCTCAAATTTCAATGACACAGTGCTAATATTTTTCAAAATTCTGCTTGCGAACGCAAATTGGAGCGTGCTCCTTTGGCGTTCCATCTAAACTTCAGGACTTCGGTGAATTGATTCCGAACAGTTATGGTTAAAATGATTTGAAAGGCCACTGACCGTAAATTTTGGAAACCCTGGAAATGTAAGTCATGTTTTGGCGACATTAAAACATTTCATTGTTATCGATGCAATGTTTCAAGGACGAGTAAGCGATGTGGAGGCCACTACAGCTTCTATGTCCATGGAAGCCGATAAGATGACTATTGTTTCCTTGCTCTAACGTATAAGGCTCTGAAGTTGTAATAAAAAGGTTCTAATTCAATAACTTTGTAAAGAATACGTCAATTGACGTTCGCCTGAGTGACTCTTGACCTTAATTTGAGGAGCAACCTATAACATTACTAGATTCCCATTGGTCTTAGCTAACTAGGCAGCTACAAGGCTTACCAGATACCTATTGTAGACATTGATACCTTTACAATTGCTTTCATGTGAATGTAGGGATTTATTCAGGAACAAATATGGGAATTCGAGATTTTATAAGTCATTCACTATATCATAACTCCCTCTATTTCAAAAGTGAATTTAACTCTTCTAAGTTACTGAAGTTGCCTTACCTCGTAAGCTAATTATTTATCGATTGCTTGTCGGTGGGGCGTTGTTTGAGTGCTCAGGTTTCTATGAACTGTAGGTAGGAGGAGCCGTGCGATGAAAAGCTTCTCTCAAAATGCTGCTGCTAGTCCTACTGAGCGAGAGATCTGAAAAGCCTCTTATTTTGTAATAGCTTCTCGCATTGATGTCCACCTTCGTAATTCAAATGAAATGTTTCTACTAGCCCTACTGCCATCATATTATTAGTGAGAACCATCGTTCCAAAAACTTAATAGCTGTTATGTATCCTAAAGTTGCGCAAGTGGGGAGTTCCAGACTGGGTTTAGGAGAGCAAATAGATCCCTGTAGAGAGACATCATTAAAATTGTGTCATGTGTGAGTGTGCACTTATGATGAACTACCCATGTATTGACGGCTTAAAGTGAAAACTTAGTAACAGCTGTACACGAGTACGTAGGAAGAGCATCAACGAAAAGGAATTTATCAGGTTCATGCATTAATAATATTGTACATCGATGAAGCCGATTAACCATGAAACAGCTTAGCTCCGATAGCTAGACAATATGGATCGACGTGACAGAGTGATACTTATCATAGATGAGTAATATTATTATTATTTCAAGTCGGTCGATGGAACATCTCACGTGAATACCCTGTACTTATGAGAACGAAGTGTATTCACATGCAACTTCAATAGAAAAAATTGAAGAGTTTTTAGAACGCGAACGAAATAAAACTTTGAGTGCGCCTGTGCGAGGCCTCTCTGACTGAGAGATCTCCTGCGTGTGCCCTCAGCTTAATGAAAGACAAGGCGCACAAAAGAGTGTTTGAAGTTACCTAACGTTTACTCCACGGATTTTTACATTCAGATGCCGTGACCTTACTTGTGTTGTCGGTGTGCTTTTACGTTCATTTTTCATTACAGGGAGAGTAATGGTTATTCATGTTTTATATGTGATATTTTTTTATGCTAAGCCCGTTCCCTCTGCTTGACTTCATTACTACTCGTAATTTTTTATTGGTTATGCAGCGAAAAACGAATTTTATAGGGGTTACGTATCCTTTACTTCTCCAAGTCAAGTTTTGAAGAAATTCTTAAAAATACCCGAAACTCAAAGAAATATTCTATTCCTGCTTGAAAAGCATCCTGTTTCATTTGAATGGACGCGACTGCGAGCGGAGACTGCAAGAGGCCAATTCCACAGCCACGCCCGCCATTTACGATGCGAGCGCTGTTTTCTTGTGCTTACGGTCCCAGGACTCGGACACGCGACTGCGGAGAACAACACGTCGCTTTAATGCGGGGACCTTCTCTCGATTTAACATACAGCAGCCTGTATGCGTAGCGGGGTCATTTGTTGTCTGGTCATAGGACTTTAAAAAATCGTTGTTGTGCAAATTTTGTATTTCTCGATGTGTACTTCTTAAAGATAAAGTTGCTTTGATGATTATTAATGAATCATGCAGTAGTTGTGACTCTCAAAATATATATGCTTAATGAGAGCGCGAGTACGATTTTTGTACCTATGAAGCTGCCTGTTGCATGTACCATTCCTGTTATTTTATCAAACAATTTATTCCATTAATAAAACTACAGAAGTTACATAGAGTCTTTCCGTTCGAGGAAATAAATTAAATTCATGTCCAGGTAGCGAACAAACCGCTTTAATTGATTCGACTTTTAAGATTACCTACCGCAAGCCTTTAGGATTTTATTCGTTTCGAGGTCACATCAGCTTCAAATTTGGGGGTGCTCTCGTCGGTAATAATTTATGCTTTGATTTGCGCGAGGCGTGGCTCTTGCTGTAACTGGTGAACGCTAAAGTGGGCAGGGCCAGTAAAGGCGTACGATGGCTTTACGGTGTCGAATATAGCCTTTATGGGCTGGGAAATGGCTCTGAGCATTCATGTTGATTTGCTGCGAATGATAAATGCAGCGCTTACAGTCACTCGTCAAGAGACGACCTCAAGCACTCATCTTTTCCCAATAAATATGAACAGAAACTGCGGAGCTTTGAGTCGACTGGAAACCAGCATTGCACGTATTCTATTCGATTAGATTCACTTCAGGACAAATATCCCAATCCTGAATAAAGAGGAGAGCATTGGGGAATAATTTACAGGCCAATAAATAGTGAGTGTGTAGCGATTAGCCTTGATTGATTACGGCTGAGGTGCGTACCGGCGAAAACAGCCTGCAATCCTCGCCTTGTTCGACGGATATATCTGTGTAGGCTTGTATAAATTCGTGTTCCTCTTTCTGATCACCTAATGCGATTTCAATCTATTTTATTTTCTAATGCCCAAATGCTGTACATATTCTGCTCTGCGAGTACTCGATATCTTAGACGAAACGAGTCCTGTTTTTTACCAAGGTTTTCTCAAATAGTAAGCTCCATGGATAAAAAATTATTCTCCTGCTACTAATATGGTGTAGCACGTCTACGAGCACGAATAATGGTGGCAATTCTGAGCGGCATTTAGTCTAAAAGCATCCTAACGTACACCTGGTCGATTTCAGCCCATTTTGCATCAACTGATCTAGTAGTACGGCCACAGAACGTGGGCGATCTGCTCGATGTCTAGCTTGTCGTTCTAGGTAGTCAGAAATTTCATATTGGGTTCATGCTTGAGGACTTAGCTGGCCAATCTAAATGTCTGACGTATCCTGGATGACGGTCTTGCTCATTAATGACAATTCCATCCCGATGTTGTCATCCTGAAAGATAGACATAGCAACATGCCTTTCTTCATTTACATATTGTGCAAATGGCGAAACTTGGTTAGCTAGCAGCTCAATGGAACCATGTTGGTTCAGTTTGACGGATACCTCAACTAAAGGCCCCACTGCTGTGTAGTTAAAACAGCACTAGACCGTGACAGACCCTCCTCCACCTCCTTGTACCGCCTTATGCACACAGGCTTCGGAAGGCTTCCTGAGGGCTTCGATGAGCACGACGGCGGGCATCATTACTATAGAGAATGAATCGTGATTCATCTGGCCACACAACACTTCACTCCTCTTCAGTCCAACGTGCGTGTGCTTTGACCCAGTTTAAGGGAGTGGTTTTATAGGCTTAAGTTAACACTGGCCGTTTACTCTGCTCCATATATCCATTGCATAGAGTTCCCTACAAAGATTTCGTTCAGAAACAGCAGGAGAAGAACCATTATTGACGTTTCGCAGTCGTTTCATCCTTAATGCAAAGCGATTTCGATTAATAATTTGGGATACACGGCGGCTATCCCTATCGGTGACAATTTTTTTCAGACCACAATTTTACCTTGAATTACTCTATGTACCGGATCGTTTCCGCTCTTGCTAGACCGGCACAACAGTGAGGCGTGAAACACTTGTGCATTCCGTTACTTCCTTCACTGGGTGCCCCTTAGCTTGATCAAATGCAGTAGCCCACTTTTACTATTCTGAGACGTCTTGTTTTCGTTCCATCGTTGTGGAGCAACTAATAAACAAGTCTATACCTTACCAGCTCCGAATGAAAACTGATGCCTGTTCAGTGCTGGCATAATACCTAAACTTTCGTCACAGCTTTGAAATCCGATTGATGAACGTAGTAATTATTTTGAGCTCGAAAAACAATAGGTGACTACATAATTTCTTGTCCTTGGAGCTTGTCTATTGTTATTGGTAACTTTTTACCTTAAAACATAAAGTGTTTGGCTTGTTACTGCAGTCACGTGTACCTGGATTTTATTCATTTTTTAAACAGGTAAAATTAAAAGAACGAATGATCGAAATGGTCCACAAATTGTTATATCGTCAAATACTCTCATATGTTTTCTAACTGAATAAATAAATTAGGATGAGAGGGGTATATTTTTAACCATTTACCACGACTTCATGGAAGTTGGTTATAGTGATTTAAAATTTCGAAATAGGTTATTTTAACCTATCCGCCCATCTAATGATAGGAACTATAAGTTTGTTTTCAACTATAACAAGTGTTTACATGTATACGTTAAACCGGTGCCAATGTTAAAATTCTCGCCAGTAGCCACTTTTTATTCAAGGTTGTTATTAACAACAATCTGAATTTGGAAATTTATTTCTAGCTACTTTCGGAAATGCAGGTATAAAGTAACTGAAATTACTAATATTATCGTTGATCATCGGAGTTGATATTGCTCAGATGATCTTGACGAGTATACCGGTCTCCAATGATGAAAGAAGCTCGCTCGGTATTGCCTCAGTATTGCCGAGCAGAAGCTCGGCAATACTGAGGTTATTGCCGTACAGTTCGGAAAGCGGACGTCCTTGAATCATTATGGAGAAAACTTTATTTCAAAGTCTTCCGAACTTTATCTGAGTGTATTATAAATACCGTGTCTGCATTCCTGTAACGTAAACACCGTTTTGAAAAAAGTAGTTGTATTTCAAGACTACAACTCGATTTGGTTTGCCCTATTTTGAATGTTTGAAGCGCATCTTGTTTGAATACTCTCGAATTTTTTAAGTTCGAAAATAGGAGTCAATTCTACTGTGGTGTTGTTGCCTTTCATTAGATTTTTTCTAATTTAATCAATGAAGAAATTCTACTCGACTCTTTGTGATCTCAGTCGCGAGTTCTTGAAGCGTAATGCAAGCCATTAAGATTTTTTGCATCACGTCAGGCAACAGCGTTAAATAATTATGCACTCCTGTACGGCTACACGTACACAATTGTACGTAATTTTTACCGCGTAAAAAGTGTACAAAAAGCTTCAAGCATAACATTAAGTAAATTATGGACAGCGCCCGGCGGGAGCTAGACACTGCACACGCCGGGGTCGAGCGAAGTTACGGTTGTTTATCTGTGCCGAGGGTGCCGTGCTCTGCCCTGTTTCGACCTTCGCTCTGATCAATTTCGATAGCGTTCGAATCGAGTGTGTAGTTCATTAGTTGGAGTCTCTTTGCTTCTTGTCACTGTTGTCATCGTGCGATGAAACGATGAGCTTAGTTACAATTTATGAACATTGCTACAAGCGCTGGTTAATTTTACGCTCCTAATAAGCCAGTAAATCAGACATGGCAACCTTTTTTGCTAGATGAATATGCATGTGAGAAATCGGTGACTAATTAAAGGGAACAAATTGTTACTAGGGATTTTTTCTTGCAACTCTTCAGCTTATTTTGATTTGAGCTTTTCAGTACATTAAATACGACTTCATTGCTTTGAGCTCTACGTTTATATTTACGTTGTTTCAGATAACTTTCGAAGATTTTTTTAGTACATTTTCATTTCACTCAACCGACTACTGTGGACGCTTTTTTGCTATGATTTTTTCACAACTTCGTTGTGTCACGAGACGTTTTTCAGTTTAAGCTTGCAACGCCGTAAGAATTTCTACATTATTTTCAGTTGTGGTATTCTGAGGTAGAAACTATAAATAATGATCTTATAATCTTACTTTCAAAGAAAAATTGATGACGAATAGTCACCGAATTTACTTAAATTTTGAATGATAGTTTCTCCTCATCTTCTCTTCATCAAATTCAGTTTCACAATCCCACTTTATGATAACAGCCCTGAGTTGATTGCTTGGTTGGTTGATCCATCCGCCCGTCTGTCCATCCGCCTTTGTACCACGCTCTTCAGGATTTAGATAAAAGAAAATTCTCGAGTCCGTAGTCCTAAACTAATTGCGAGACTGTCAGCTAAGGCAGCCCGTATCTGTGATACTGAAAATAACATTGTTTCACGTCAGAGTTACCGTAAATAAGAGGGCATCTTAAGAATTTAATATCATTTGTCCCGCCCATTTTTGGCGGGGTGTGTCCAATAGTTATACCTATAAGGCACAAAGATAGGTGAAATTTGAATTAACCATTTAGTAATTTTTAGCATACGTAATAGCCTCAAGACTGTAACATTATTTCTGTGCGTAAATACTCTCCAAGAAATAAGTTTTCCACAACTTCATGAGGTCCGTCAGAAAGTCTTCAATCTAATTTCCAGAGCCTACATTCAGTACACACACGTGGAAACTATCGCCGAATTTTCCGGTGATTTATGGGATCTCTTCTAGTGACAACCACTGGCGCGGCATTCATCCAATCAAGATATTCATAAAATTAAAATATCAATGGACGACTTTTACACTTAAGATGCGTTTAGCTTTGCACGTTTCATAGATACGGGAGACTCTACATTTGACACCTGAGACCTTTGCTTGACTTTTGCCCTGACCTTCCGTGTGGGGTCTGGTTGTAATTTACTACCAAGCGTTTAGAGTCTCAAATGTACGCGCTTTGTGTGATTACCTTTGTTCGAGAAAAACAAATGACATAAATGTACAGGGCGTTTCTGCCATTTTTCCTCTTAATGTCACTGACCTCATCCCAGTGGCATTTACCTGCTGGTTCTAGAGATGCCATCACTGACTCCAAGGAAAAACTGACGAAAGCTCTGGACAAACTGCTTACTAAGTCCCCTCCGAGGAAAAATGAATTCAATTTTGAAATGGCTGTCCTTTCATCACCTGGAGACGAAAAACTGCTTCAGAAATACAAAAAATCCCGAAGAAATATAAGAAGTATTGTTCGGTATATTTCGGTTGCATTGCGTTCACTGAAATTCTATCTCGACGATCCGAGGTTCCAAAAAAACCATTGGCTCTCGTCTCGCCTCTACGAACAGTTTCCGAATCCACCGATTATTGTTCACAGTCAGGTGAAAAAGCATTGCGGTTTGAGCTTTGTTAGCTGCATCCTGTTTTTGGAATCAAAATTACGTACGTAGAGTCTCATGCAATCACTGGACGGAACTAAAACGCAATGCCTATTGTTGGGTTAAGAAAGACAAGCGACGCTGATGTCATTCGGGTTCTACAGGTTAGTGACGAGCGCATTGTACTTCATGTGCTGGTACACAATGCACAGGGCATCTCATTTGGCTCATATTGGAAGTTGCCGTCACCGTTTCAAATGTCTGTACCCGAATAGAAACCGGTTTATTTCCGATGCCAGGAGTGATCCAGAGACAGCATTTTAATGTTCCTTCCATTCCTTTTGCCCCGAGGTCTGTTGTCCTACGCAGGCCCTGAACACTTGGAAAGAGTGTTGGGACTCTCCTTCGAATCCCTGCTTTGCCTACAACGTGCCTGGCAAGAGAGAGTGCGTTGTTCGGCATTCAAACAATCTCAACTTCGATGGCTTGAGAAACCGTAGAATGAATATCACTTGTCAGTGCTCCAAAAACAAAGGAGAAAAATTCGACCCGTCCGTGCGGATGTGTGTGGACAAGGACGAGTGTCGTCTGGGCACCGATAAATGCGTCAGGAATTCCCAGGACTGCATCAACACGAGAGGCGGTTACTTCTGCGTTTGTAGATTTGGATATCGGTGGAATGTAACTCTGAAAAGCTGCGTACTTGATGACATCTTCCAGGCTGAACATATTGTTCAACTACATCGGGATCACACTAGGCTGAAAAACGCAACGTCAGTGTCCTCATTTTTCAGGTTTTCTCATCATGAAAACAGGTTCGTCAACGCTGCGTATTCAGCGTACCTCCTGATCTGTGCTGGTGCCGCCAGGATTGATATGTTTTTAACTTAAATAGGTTTGTTTTTAAACAGAGTTGCGGAGGCTTTCGGCGTAGATCTTAAAGGCTAGGATGACCAGGATTTTCACGCGTTCCCGACCGATGAAGACATGATAATTAAGCTTGACGAGAGCGCGCTGAAGCAGCTGCGTGAGTCGGCTCGTGCAAAATATTCGCCCTGAAAGTGAACCTTGCAGCTTTGTACCACTTTTTGCTTTTACGATCGCTCTATATCTTCTTATCGGTGCATGAAATGATATTTTTATTGCGTAGTACTCTCTGGTTCCACTGAATGTTATGGCTGACAATAATAAATTTCACTATACTGCTCGCAGACATCAGAAAAATTTAGGGGCTCTTTGAAAAATTCAACACTATGTAATTTGACCACCGAATAGCCGAGATTAATTTAATTTGGTCTTCAGCCTGGGAAAATAATAAACGATGATTATTAAACAAAGCGTATCAAGTACTTATCAGACAGATGATTTTGTTTTCTTACTACTGGGCATTTTCAAACAAATATATTCTCCTAGTTCTAACGTTTCATAATCTTTATTGGTGTTATTGATCCTTTTTGTATTTGACTCACGTACATTGGCATAAAAAAGGTGGATTTCTCATGTTTTTTCATTCATGGGCGAATTTCAGATGTCGAAAATTCTTTCCTCTGTAACTCTAATAAACGACTACAAATGCCTTCTCTTGAAGTTTATTTTGCAATTTTGTGCCGCATTTTATAGTAAAGAGGAATTTGAATGAAAATCTACAGGCCTGAGAATGCTATAGATCTGCAGATATGAATGTGTTTTACATCAAGTTTTGCAAAGAGCTCAAGAGGTTCTATTCATGTTCTCAAGAATTAGATACTGAAGGCAGTACGCTGTCTGGCATTTACATAAGTCGATGACATCATGTAATATCAGAAACAATGCTGAGTTGTTATCTCTCTTGGCAATTTGAGCTGTTAGGAAGAAGCTAAATTTATTCTATTGGTCCTTTTTCACACCTCGTTTACAATTGGAAATATTTGACAACACTAGTATATAACTTGGTCTAGCTAGTAACTATACAAAAGCACTGTGTACAAATAGGAACGTAAACAATTGTTAGTATCAAAATTTTAAGGGACGATAGAAACAGTCGAATTGTCGCTGTTCCTGGCACATAAAAAATTGTTCCCCTGAGGCAAAATTTACTCTTACTTCAGATCGCCATAGTTTTCCTTTTTTATTTTTTACTTTTCGTTTACTTCCTGGCGGTGAGGAGGACTTTGTTCCCTTGACTCAGTGTCGTAAAGATGCTAACCTAGAGCTTTAATCCTTTTTATTAGAGCGCTTAGACACGCACGCTTTCTCAGAAATCTTCAATGTCGTCAACTTTTGAGTTTACGATTTCGATTGACATCTTACTACTCTAACGTACTCGTACAGTATTATACCTGCCTAGGCTGGGTCTGCTATAATCAGATGCCGCTCCAACGATTCTGCTCGTATTCAAGCGATAGTGCATTTACGGAATGATTCTTCAGGTAATCATTACCTTTCAATGGGGTGACTTAATCCTCAATCCTCTTCGTCCTCAACTGACACACATAAATGTTTTGATTCGTTCATTCATGCAGATTTATTACATTTTTGTGTTAAACCTTGAGTGAATAAATTTAACACTTCAATTTAAGGGATTTCCTCAGGGAAGGTTCTCACATCGTGTTCGTAAATCCTTCTCTCACGTGAGCGACCCGAATGTGCGGCTGCAGCCTCGTGTTTGTTATGCAGAGACTGGGTCTCAGAGCGGCGGTGTCGTGTGGCGCGAGGGATCTTATTTGAATGTCGGGAAGGAGCTGAGCTCTCGCTCTATATGACTCGGCCTGTCAAGCCATCAGCCTTGTGTCTTCTAGAAGCCCAATTTAGTGACGATATCGAATAAGAACGATGCTTGAAACCAAAGACGGTCTTGAGGCCAGTAAATTGACGCTTGCTTTTACCTTATCCAACGGCAGCGATGTACAAAACTAAGAAGACCTCAGTCGAGATAAATTGAGACTAAGCTTTGCTGTAGTAAACAGAAACGACCTACAATACTTAAATAGGTCTTACAGCTAAACTGTTCACGTATTGGTGCACTCAAAAAACAGACGTGATGCTTAAATAAAACAATACGTCTTTAGGATGTGTTAAAGGTGAGTATGAACTCAAATCCGAATTAGTCATATAGGTGACATAATGTCGTAGAAGATGAATGATCAATTTACGCAGCAGAGGAAAGTCCAAGTACGCAGCACTCAAGGGACGCATTTACTGACAAAGTGAGTAAGTTTTCCTTTAAATTTTGGCTGGGTATTTCGCTTTCAAAATGAAACAAGCATCAAAGGCCGTAGAGATGGCGTGTCATTGCGAAAGTTGAACATGTATGCTTTGAAACGTGACTCAATAATTAAGTTGGACGAAATGAGATGCATCGCATGAGACTGAGGCTTTATTTCTAGCAGTTGAATTCAGACGAATTTAGAAGTCACCTTGAGGTGATGTTTGTCGAGGTAGATCCCTTATTCACGGGTTTTACATCCAGTTTAAATTAATGTGTTGTCACGAAGAAACATGAAGACACATAAAAACATTCTTAATCACACGTTGCTGGATCGCGATGAATGGAATTTGACTATTTTTAGTCCACGAAGGCTCAAATATTTGCCTTCAGTGCATGTAAAATTATACGCATTGCTGTTTATTATTTTTGTTTAGTTATACGTATTGCTGTCTCACTTATTTTCTGCTAGTTCTGTTGACTTGTGAAGTTGCTTTGGAAGAATTGTCGGTTCAGAACAAAATCATTATTGTCATGAAGTAGCATTGACAAGAACGTCTTAACAATTTTTTCGCAAAATGGTGATGGAAACAATCAGCATCGTGAATATGTTATTATTATAATAATTGTCAAATTATTTCATTAAAATTATAATTGTAGTTGATAACATGTGCTAAGCACAGCCTTGTTGCTTTTCCAAGTTTGATTGTGAACAAACTCCTACTCTGCAGATCCAAATAGAGCTCGAGAGGTTCTCCTTCAGTAACCCAACGCTCGATTTCAGCCAAATTAAGCCCAACGGGAACGCAACGCTGAACGAACAAAAAATAAGCTAAGATGTTCATGTGTGGAACCTGTCAAATATTCGCTCTATTAGATGATGACGTTGGTACACCGAGCTGCGTCAGAGGCGCGGCTCATGAATAAAATATGGAGGTGCATTATGTCTTCCACAGGCGTTACAACCTCAGCGACTCTCGAGCGCCACCTCCGCGCTCTCATGTCTGCTTGGTTCGTCCTCTCCTCGAACCTTGTAACGAAAGTCGTTACCCATTTCTCAATTTCTTGAACGTTTAAAGAAGATTCTTAGGAATAATCGCGTGTTTCTGGTTTAAGGATCAATCACGGGGCTCTGAACTTCTGTATTTCTGTCAGCGTGTCTCTCTGGATGGATGATATGCGTTCAAGCAATTCGGTAGCGTGGCTTTTGGGAAAGGTAACTTGGAGTTGTTCCTACCCGCTTTTTTTTGTTTTCGCAAAACAACAGCTTTAAAGATTTGTTCTTCTGCGTGACACATTTTTGATACTACGTCTCCAAATTAAGAATATTCTCTGTGAGGAATTTCCTTTTTTTCAAAGAAAATCAGTCTTTGAAAATATGTAATCCAATATAAATTTTCGAATTTTCTTGCTTCACAGGTAGTCCTCGTTATATTTCGATTTTGTTTTATGCACGATTTGATTTTTGTTCATAATTTTAGTTCCAAATATTCGGAATACAAGTAAGTGATCTGGAGTAAAGATTTCGATCAGTGCTTAGAAGTTAGCTTCAGATTGGAAAAAATCTATGTGAATTTCTAACTGAAGTCAAAAGTTTAGATGACAAGAAATCTACTGAGGTCGCTGAGAAAAATCGCTTCTTGAATATATATAAGTTTAATCTAGATTCGACCATAAAACCATCGTGCGAATGAAGTCTTCGTGTTTATGTATAGAAAAAGTTTTTGTTCTTGGAAATTCAAGGAAACACTTTATGTCGCTGCTAAGCAATTAGAAAGGAGTCAAATTTGGCAAAACTATTTTGTTCCCATCTTATAACAATGGTTAAAGAGTGGATTCTGACACAAATAGCTACTGCCATAAAAAAACTATGATTTGCAGTGAGCCATGAAAGCACATAAAAAATTGTTAATTACTCGTCGCTGGGTTGCGATGGTCTGGTCGTGAACGCGATGAAAAAGGAACAACCTCTGAATTCAATCGCCAAAATCTGTCAATGCCGACATGGATATCCACATTTCAGAATGGAAAGGTGCCTCTTCGGCTGACTGAGCGCATTGTGAGGCCGAATGGACGTCGTTCCAGGACTCGGCGCCAGGTCGTATAGCAAAGAAAGCCATCTAGCAGATGAAGGATGGATGAAGGAAACGATATGAACTACTGGCCCAGGAACTTGTGACCCCAATCCACTTCAGTTCTCAAAGTTGTGAACTACTTTAGCTGATCAGCTCTATTTGCGAGATGAGTTCAGTGGCAAAACTCACAGTTCAGTAGGAGCTAGAGTTGGGACACGAGA
The DNA here is from genome assembly GCA_014899125.1 of Orchestia grillus. NCBI lineage: Eukaryota > Metazoa > Arthropoda > Malacostraca > Amphipoda > Talitridae > Orchestia > Orchestia grillus. Next base: position 7,368 of record VOMN01114417.1, on the reverse strand, counting down.
TGGACCATTCTTCGCAGAGCTCATAAGAAGATTATGTAAAATTTACATATTATCTAATTTTGAGGACCGGTATTTCGGTAACATGTATCGCTAATATTTCGTAGTAATATTAATTTACGATGCATAAAAGGAACACAATGAAAGTTGACAGTTTTTTTTATCATTTATTAATTCTGTAAGCAAATTATATAATATGAAAACATATAAAACCGGTCTCGTAGCTGCTGGCTCTCGTACCTGCACCGGTCCGCCGGCCACCGCTTCGAGCATCGCTCATGTGAACGATCTGGCTAGAAATTTTCGACTTGAAGTACGACGTGACTGAAACTAGAGAAGGACTTATAACAAAAGTTATCAGGAAGACTATGAGACATATCTAGTTTCTATAAAAGTTTTATAAATTATAGAACTTTCGAGCGTAAAACTTTACTCATCTTCAGGAGAACATTCTTTAAGGAAGCGAATTTTTTGTACCGAGCTGATTCCATTTTTTGCTTTCTGTTAGATGTGCGGTACGCCTCGAACTTGCTACTAATCTAATCGCCTGCGACGGGCTAAGGTACTGAAATCCGCGTTAATCTTTTCTTTTCGTGCATCTTTTATCATGTTTCATTGTATTTGACTAATAATTACAGTTACACGGCAATCCCTCTTGTCTGAAGTATACCGCATGTCCTGTGTCCTATAATTCTCCTTCAGTTTTGTTTCTTATAATTGTGCATAGAAGCTTAATGGAAGCTTAACATAGCAGTGCGACTTTCATTTTGGCCAAAGTAGTATCACCTCGAGACTTAGCAGTCCTCATGTGCTCCTTATATTGCTCAAACATCAAGCCTAGGACGTATTAATTCATTTAAAAATTTCCTTCTCATTCCAGTGCGTGATTTTTCAGCTCCTAAATTCACGGAATAATATTTTCAAAGGAACGCGATTTGTAGTACAATATGAATCAAACTGTGCACAAACTATTTTATACGTTCTAACAGAGGAAACGTAGGAAATACCTATTTTCTTTATATCAGCATTAAATATTTTCGATCTCNTCTGGCCCATAAATGTGTGTGGGTCACAAAGGAGCGCCTCCACTTGATTGAATGATAACTTAAGAACTACAATGTTAATCAATGAACAGCACCAGTGCAACAAGTCCTTTGTAAATGTAGATTCCATTAGGGGGCGTGTCTAATTGGTCGCAAGATTTACTATGTCAGCCTCGTTGTAAAAGTACACGGTAGTTTCACTCCTTGTTTAGGCTTATTCTATAGGCCTTCATATTTAAAGATTTATAAAAGTCAGGAACGTGCTGTTGGTAACTGATACAGCAATCGTTTCAATCTCTGCACTAAATATATATCTAAGTACTATCCAATTTTTTATTTCGTAATTTCATAATTACTACAACTCCTGAAGTTACTCGTTAGTCTAACTTGTCCTTCGCAAGAGTTGGGAGCTAGGATTCAGTATATTTCTTAGCTAGTGACTCTTTCTTACCCTCAAAATTTTGGCTGTTGTAACACACGAACTGACACCATAGGAGACAGGGAGCTTCCTCACAACGAACTAACACAGGTTTATATTTCTCTTGTAACTTTAATGTGAATTCTGGGGTATCATTTGCTGGTGTTTTTCTACTGCACCTGCCATAACAGGTATTTTCAGTGTACTATTTTCACTTGTATTTTCATCCTAGTGGCTGAAAAAGTATCACTTGGCAATTGGTTCAATTTATTTAACATTTCGGAAAAAAAATGTTTTTTACGAGCGTAATTCTATATGTTACAGATGCAATAACTCTAAATGTACTTCTTTTTATTTCAGGTAAGTGTACACACTTCCCTGCCCTGACCAGCGCCTGCTCCAAGTCCACCTCGTGAGTACACGCCTTAAATTAGCCTTTTTGAGCAAAAAGCGCGCGTACTGCGCTGAGAAATACGCCCTAGACCGGACTTACTTTACGTGTTCCGTTCACTGATCCCAATGCGAGGCGTTGCTCATGCGATGGTTGTGAGCGTGATTAAAATCGAAACTTTTGTGAAAAATGACTAATTTAAAAAAATATAACGTACTGATGATCATTATTTCGCTGGACACTGAGTTATATACTTTTTGAGCACCACAAGCATGCCTGGTTAATACATACTTGAATGCAGACGGTTAATGCTCGAATTCCTAAATATTTGTGAGGACGTCGTTCTTTGGTGGCGGAATATTTGATTTGTATCATTGCCTAGGGAATAGCAATGACTTCTTTGAAGAACACAATTTTCGAGAAAAACGGTACGAGTGGCATGCAAAAATTTAATTATGAGTCCAGAACCTAGGATTTTTACCGTGTCAGAGTGCAGCAACGTACACGAGTGTAACAGCTGGCGACTAGTTTGCAGCAGGCTTGCAGCATGCATATTTGTTTCTCAATACCAATATTGAGGAATAATAATGATAAGTTTTATAAGGAACAACTTCGTTCATACTTCAATAGCTCAGTATACATAAATTAACGCTTCATTACCGAGGTGCGGGTCGAGAGTTCGGGCCGTGGATAGGAGAAGTACCGAAGGACAAGTGCGGACGCCCTCACGACGTCGTTCGCAGATGTGAACGGGGTCAGAGCTTGAAGCTCCTCGCCCCCACTGAATTTTGGTATGCTTGGCTGCCCGCCTGTCCTGGGGGGTAATGCCACATTATACCCTCTCGTGGGTAACGATGTAAGGTAATGAGGCTCACTTGAAGCTTTCACCTTTTAGACTTTTTGACAGTGGGTTGAGAGACCCTTTTCTGAGACCGTACGCACTGAAACTACTTGTGGCATGTTCAGGTTTTTGTTAAACCTTGTTTCAGTCCTAGCGGCATTTTCAGTCACTTAGAAAAGTTCTACATATCAAGATACGGTTCGTTTAGCAATTTTTGACTTGGCAGCATATGCAGTAATCGTTTATTCATGGAAACGAAACGGAAATTGGCAACTCAACATCATATTTACATCACAGATGATTAGCCCCCGTGTCATGTATGCGGAAAAATTTGACGTCCAATTAGCGGACGGAAAAAGTTGATGCGTATTTTCTACGCACTATCTTCGCGCAGCACGACTCGATCTCTCTGTGTGCCCGCTCGGTGAATGAAACAAGCCACAAATTGGAAGCTTCCATATTAAGTTCGAATATTTAACATGTTGAATATCAGGTTGGTAACGTCATGTGGCTCCTTTGAGTGATCTTATGCGAGCATTCATGGCATTAGCAATACAATTTTATTAATGGGGTTAGCAGGTAGGTCGTAGTCTTGCTAAAAATGTCTAAGTCACGATCACGTGCGTATAAATTAAGATAAGTGTGTATGAAACTATTAAATTTTATTAAATTGCAATATTAGAACATTATTATTTCTTCATATTCTATTTAATATATTGGGTTTTCTTTAAAAATTGAGTGCCGCGAAAAATTACTGGTCATCTACCAGTTACTGTTTTGAGTCGCCCCTGAGTTGCCTCACCTGAATTACGATCTAACCGTGGCTCCCGAGGTGCTCGTACAGATTGTTGGTGTCCTCGATGGGAACATTAGGGGAATTGAGTCTCTTATTCACTTGAAATTTGGTAGAAAACGCGAACGAGTGATTCTACGCACGTAATATTCTATTAGAATAGTGTTCTGGTTCAATTAGTTGGAAAAAACTCGAGATGGTGCATCAAGTATTAACACTGTGCCGCGCTTTTTCTATTTTGCGGCCATCATTTGTTGAAGCTGGTACGCTGTACGTAGCAATCAGTAAAATGTTAGCGTTCGTGCCGCGCATTCCATGTACGGTCGAATACAAAGCCACCATCTTGCGTAGTCCATGTAAAATGACACTAGTGGTGCATGTTTCTCCATATGTACTTTCCTGCCGCGACAATGGCGTTCCTTGTTCACTTATTGTCGATGAAAATGGAAGCAAAACTAGTAGTGAAAGATTTCTGTACCACCTTATAAGCTCCGGCTTTGCATATGTATACGTAAGTAGTAAATGGATGTGCTGTAACGCAGCCGGAGGGCCGAACATTCAACTTCTCAGACGCTTATTGTGCGGTGAGCTTCAGAGTAAAATAACTCAAATAACTCAGAGTTGACTTGTATCGCTGCTCTAAATTCACTGGAAATTTTGTTTTATTATTTAGGAAGCCAATAACATACCCTAGCACTTTTCCCCTATCAGATGGGAGTTGTCTTAATATAGCTATTAGGATGGAACGAAGGTAATGCCATATTTTCTTTAACCGATGTTTAGACTGCATTTACTAACGCACCGCATCTTGTTATCGTCCAGGAATGCCACAAGAGGCAATGGTACCTCATTCTTTCAGGCCATTAAATATTATTAGGAACATATTTTTAGCCGGATGCAACCCTATGTTTCCCCTATCTAAGGATCACATCATACGTGTCTCATATTCGAGTTTTGTACAACTGCAAAATCCATTCGGTGTGCTTTTAGAGATGATGCAGTGAACGAAAAAAGCTGCTAGAGATCGTTTTGCTGTTTTTTAAGTTGTGGTTTCAGTCTGACAAACAAGTTCAAAGAAGGTTGTGTAAGAAACTCGATTTTGAAGGGTTGGAAGCTGTTGCCGTTACTTCTTTCACACTACTTCTTCGAAATTTATAGAACTATCATGTATAACGCAGCCCTTGTTACTATCGTACGCCATGGGAAAAAGGTTCGAAATGTTCCAGGGATTAAAAAGTAGCCCAGCATGAATTTTCCCACGAAATTTCGGACTTCACCCGGCGTGTGGTCAATTTTTGCCGTCGCGATACTTTCAGCTCAACTTTTAGGCTGAATTCGTATCAGTGACGAGAAATGTAAGGTACAAATATTTTCAAGTTGAATTAGTCCAAGTGCGACTTTCCTTGACCAACAAAAAGGGTTACTGTCCTCTTTTATCGCAGTCACTCCAGTCCTCGCTCAGCTTGATTATTTAAAGATCTGTGAGAGGAGCTCGGTGAGAAATTATTTGATGTTCCACAGTCTCCAGACCATGGATGTTCCTTCTGATTATCAATTGTTTGGTGGACTACAGCGTTAAAAGAAGACGCTGTAGAGAGGCTTAACTAATAGTTTGCATAAAAAAATTACCTTAGAAAGGTGGCATGTATACGCTTGTTGACATGTTTTTACCGAGACAATTGTTTTGTATTTTAGGATAGACCCTAGAAGCGTACATTAGTTCCGTTTACACGTGATGGTATGATGGTGGTTTCACATTTTACAGAATCAGAAATTAGTTGAGATAATGGTAGGGTTAAACGATTGACGTAATCTACCACTGCCCAAGAATTAATATTCGCATAACTGGATCAACAATAAAAAATTTATAGCACTCATCGTGCCTTGATATTTGTATCATACAAACGTTCGTGTTGGATTCATACAGATGGGTAGCAGTGTCGGCTACAAGTTACTTCCTACAAGCCGGAGACAAAATCACTTTCTTTAAAAGGGTTTGAATCAATTATATACTGATTTCCTCTACAGTAGTAATTGGAAGTTTTAGCATATGTCTGTCTAAAGTCATGAATGAGATAATTACACAAAACGTGGCACAAATATGTCGAATTTAGTTTTTTTACGATACTGATCGTCATCAAGATTGAGTCGAAATATCAAGACCCTTGACCCAGAACCACTCTTACCGTAATCGTAAAATTAAATGTACAGTTTATCAAACACATTTGCTTCTGCGGTGCGCATTCGATGGGAAGTAAGGTGATTGTTGAATCAGTCGGCGTCATTGAAAAAAACATTTTTATTTAAGTGTGGAGGCGACGCTTTTTTGCTAAAACATTAAGGGCTGCTCAGACTCTGGATCATAATGCATAATGACCCGTGCAGTGGTCGTTATTTATTACGGACGTTGTTTCCACTGTGGCCGCTGATTTCTTCTATGGGCGTGACTTGAGAGAGACTTACAGACCACCTGTCTTGGTCTGTACTGATGTGCACGTGTCTGTACTTTGCTCTTTCTACATGGTACGTAATGTTAGGGTCGGTCCGCAGCGTGATCATTCTACGCACAGATGTATATAAGCGGTGCACCTTACGTTACGTGGGTGAGAGTGCATAGTGTTCCCTTTTATGTAACTGACAGTATGCACATCTGCCAGCAAAGTGCGTACTGCGAACACCTGCCTGCACAGCACGTACCATGTCCTTCTCCCTGCGCAGTGCGTGCGATGTACTCCTGTGTGCACAGTACGTACTATGTACACCTGCCAGCACAGTGCGTACCATGTCCTCCTGCCTGCGCAGTGCGTGCAATGTACTGTACTCCTGTGAGCACAGTACGTACTATGTACACCTGCCTGCACAGCACGTACCATGTAGGCACGAGACGTCCTGCGTGGGCCGTCCACAGCAGCACAGGGGCAAGGCCTGGCAAACGGAGCGTGGCTGCGGCAGAGTGTGAAGAGGCGCTTGGGATTTTAAATGGCCAATTGAGATCTTTTATACAAGCTGCCTCCTGGCGACTGGATTCCAGGAACGATGATCCTTGCATTTAATGCCAAAGGCTGCACTTCTTTAATCCTCTTACAAAAATGTTCCCGAAGAAAATGCTCAATTTTATGCGAAAGGAATTAAAATTCTTGGTTTAGTAATTGCTGCTCATTTATGTTCAAATTGACCTTTCATGATAAATTGATGAGCCTTGAACTTCTGCTTTTGTTAACAGTCGGGTAATTATTGTTTAAAGTTTAAGAGAAGTAACTGATATCCGTATTTCGTAAAAAATCCTGATATGTCAATAAAAATTTCAAGTGTCATAAAAATAAGTTGTGAAATTTTTCACAGATTTATTTTTTCAATTGTTTTGTCTTGAAATTACGAAGAAATTCATCACTGAAAAAATATGAGCTCGTTTGCATGTCGTCTACTCCATTGTTCTTGGCCGCTGCAGCTCATTAGGAAATGGATTCGTCATTTTCCATTACTCGACGTATACGTATTACTTGCACTAAATGGTCGCTCGTATGCCGCTGCAATAAGTTGCAGTTTCACTTCTAATTAAATTTATTTATTACATTCAACATTAATGAATTATATTTTAGCATCAAATACAATTAATTTATCATATTCCAAGACAATAATTTCCATTTTCGTTTCAAGTGGAATTAATAATTCATACTCCAGTTCAATGCGATGCAATGTAGTATTAAATGAAATAAATTGTTTATGTTCCATTGCTATACACTGCATGTTCACTTACATAGTGATTAATATCTCGTATTCCGTTGCAATGGACACATCGTACGTCTCGCTTGTGGTGGCCAGACCCGCTCTCTCCGAGCGACGCGCTAAGGGCATGTGTGGCAATGCTGCTTGTGTGACAGTAAT